>SDVV010000753.1:0-29098 GCA_016164225.1 Gammarus roeselii
GCGTCTCTCCTGTCTAACGTTACACTCTCGCGTCTCTCCTGTTTAACGTTACACTCTCGCGTCTCTCCTGTCTAACGTTACACTCTCGCGTCTCTCCTGTTTAACATTACACGCTCGCATCTCTCCTATTTAACGTTACATTCTCGCATCTCCTGTTTAATGTTACACTCTCGCATCTCTCCTGTTTAACGTTACACTGTCGCGTCTCTCCTGTTTAACGTTACACTCTCGCGTCTCTCTTGTTTAACGTTACACTCTCGCGTCTCCTGTTAAACGTTACAGTCTCGCGTCTCCTGTTAAACGTTATAGTCTCTCGTCTCTCCAGTCTAACGTTACACTCTCGCGTCTCCCCTTTTTAACGTTACACTCTAGCGTCTCTCCTGTTTAACGTTACACTCTTGCGTCTCTCCTGTTTAACGTTACAGTATCGCGTCTCTTTTGTCTAACGTTACATTCTTGCGTCTCTCCTGTTTAACGTTACACTCTCGCGTCTCTCCTGTCTAACGTTACACTCTCGCGTCTCTCCTGTCTAACGTTACACTCTCGCGTCTTTCCTGTTTAACGTTACACTCTCGCGTCTCTCCTGTTTAACGTTACAGTCTCGCGTCTCTCCTGTCTAACGTTACACTCTCGCGTCTCTACTGTGTAACGTTACACTCACGCGTCTGCCCTGTTTAACGTTACACTCTCGCGTCTCTCCTGTCTTACGTAACACTCTCGCGCCTCTACTGTGTAACGTTACACTCTCGCGTCTGTCCTGTTTAACGTTACACTCTCGCGTCTTTCCCGAGTAATGGATCAATTTGTTTAGTCACTTGCGCTATTCCAAGCTAAATTGTGTCACTAACATCGAGAATTTTAGTGACGTCGCCGAGTGCTGGGCTTTTGATGTAGCTCCTTGTCTTGAAGTAGTACTGTAGTGAGAGTTTGTCTCCGGAGCGGAATAGGATGCTCGTTAGCAAGAACGTTCTGGGATTCGATGGGAGTGGAACGGAACGCGCCGGTTGTTAGTGATACACAGGACGTTTGAAATCCACGCTGCACATCCCACTCATCGCAAAGCCTTGCACAATGACTCCTCATAAAGCTCCCTGGAGCTTGGGATATTGTCTCTACTTGGCTTGAGGAGCTCTGAGCCAGCTGTAGTTGATCTGCAGTGCATCGTGACTCATTTAAACAAGCTCTTGCATTACAGGCATTGCTCTCAGCTCACCGAAATCCAGTTGAGATGGATACTTTCATCTAGTCATTGGGTAAAGCCGGTCAAGAGGCCTCTAAGAGTGAGCCCCCTGGTCCCTGGCGTGAATCGGGAAACCCCAGTTGGGAGGGGCCAGCATCCCCTCCGGTGGGACGAAGACCAAGATCCCAACAGCAAAGAACGTCAGCCTCTCAAGGACGACCAGCGACACCTCGGCCGAGCATGATCGAAGAAACGACCGCATCGAGGAGTTGACGGAGAAAATTCAGAAAAATATGTTAACAAACTTATACCAGCTGGGTCCGTGAGTGGCTTACAGCAGCTTTCTCGGCCAACATTGAGCAAAAAATTCAGCAGCAAAACCACTTCCGTTATTTACCTTCTACTAACAACCGAATCACTCGGATCCAAGCTCTTAACGCAGAAATAAATGCAGTTATCTGATGGCAACAGGCGAACTTATAGCGGGACGTGCTTGCGAACACCAACCTCCAAACCTCAGTAGCAAAATTATGGAAACTCATCAGGAGCCTCAACAACAAAAACATGATCCACATAGATACACGTGAGGCAATGCTACCACCCAACACCTACACCATACCATCTGACCAACAACAGCAGACATACTCAACTTCCATTCAAACTATAAGACGTGCCTTGCCAATTCCCTTTCCGGCAGACATCCACACAGTGACAAGCTATCTCGAACCTGCCACTTCCCCAATGGTGTACCACAGGACTCTTTTTTTTTCTACATTCCCTTTCCAATGCCTTCATGCACGACCTGCCCATTCCAACAAAACCCAACATCTACATCGCAGACGACCTCACTATAATCACAACACCATAAACACGAGACCTCTCCAACAGTACCTGAACTCTCTTGAAGTCTGGCTGCTGGACAACAGAAGATGTTCGCAAGCAAGTCATCCCTTACATTATTTATACCAGATTACAGTTAACACCGCATCCACCCTCATATCACGCTCAACAACATCCCCATACCCCACAGTCCCACTACAACCATCATAGTAACTTATCACACAGAGATTACATTCAAGCCCCACATAAACAACATCGGCATCAAAACCAGACCCAGACAAAGCGTGTCTCGGGCACTCGTCACAACCACTCACGGTCACTCCAAGGAATCAGTTACAACACTAACAAAGAATTCATCAGGCCCATAATCTCCTAAGCAAACACTGCTTGGTTCTTTGACCTTGCACATATACACGTCAATTCCCTACAGAGGATCCATAACACTGTCCTCCGCATTGCAACGGGCTAAACACAGACTACACCCGGTTTTCACTTGCATGAGAAAAAAAGGTCCTCCCAAACGACACTTCAGAACGTGACCTCGTCTGCCACCTGGACGATAAGTTTTGGAGTGCATTTTGCATGGCCCCCACAATCTTTACTCTCCTTTTCCCTGTTCAGTCGCAGGTACCATTTATTTTTTCCTGTTAGGGAAGGCCACAAATTTGCTTAGACTTTTAGACAGTTATCTCAATCCACATATTATACAGTTGCTTCCCAAAAAAGGAAGATATTAAGAGAAAGGGAGCATATTGACATCATTTCCTCAAGCAATATTTCTGCAATGAAACATTTTCCATCTATGAACTACATTATGCTATGAACCATACTTGTGAAACTTCGCCTGGGCCGGACCGGGCGTTTTTAATATGATGAAAAATTTTCTTGAAGGTGCTCTCGAGTACTTCATGAAAGAGAATGTTCAACATGATTTATTCGGATTCATTTTCCCTGACCATTTGAGTGAATCAACAACCATCCCTATTCCCAAACCGGAAAAAATCCATAGTGGTCGGACGATAGAGGCACTGGCCTCTATCGTCCGTAAGACGATGGAAAGAATGATAAACTTGCGCCCTGTCGACCACCCCTAATAAATGCAGAGCTCAACAACAGCCAGTGCGGCGGCTGCCTGTGCCACTGCACGACAGATCGTCTTATAGGATTAGAATCGATAGTCGGAGGCTTTTGTCCGAGAAGAACATGTGGTGTTCATTTTTTTTACAGTAAAAGAGCATAATACACTACCTGGAATCACGGCAGTATGAAAGATCTCATCCGCAAGGCCCCGGAGTGGCATTCTTTTTCGTTTAACCACAGATTTCTGCAGAATCGTTCCTCTAAAGTCAAGGTCTGTGGCATTTGGTCACCATATTATCTCCAGGAAAAGGGCGTCCCTCTGACCTCAAAAAAGTGTCTTCAGAGTTACTTCTTATCCTCATAGATGATCGGCTAACTGACATCCTTCCCCGTGACGAGACACTGCTCTCGTGACTTTACGTGGTGGACATACAAATAAGCAACCGATACCCTTGCTTCATAACAATTCAACATGAATTCCAGTAATGTTTCCACCAAGTGGGGAACTGGCCTTCCATGAACGAACTCAGTTTCTCATCGTTGAAACCAATAGCATGCATTAATCTCGTCACAGGTTAAACTGTAAACTAGCTCAAACGCTGCACGGCACCCCTAACATACGACAACTTCATCAAGTTTCTGAGCCTCGTGTGGGATCCTGAATTCACATGGGGGGTCACCTTACAGCTCTGCAGACCCGTTGCCGGATGACGACGAGAATATCCTAACGGTGACAACCTTGAAATAAGGTTACCGTTCGAAACACTTGCATGATGCTGTACTAGTACAGAACATTCAAGCGTTTACGTTATCACTATGGATGGAGCTGTTGTTTACAATTCAGCTGCCAAAGCCGATCTCCAACTTTTTTTCGATCATCTCGGACAACGCTATGCGCATTGAAACCGGCGCTATCCGTTCCACCCTTATCGAATCCTTCAACTCTCCAATAGGAACCTCAGTTTTTTCTGCAGAAATAGATGCACTCGAATTAGCGAACACAATTACCAAGAAAATAACCTCCTGAAATTCGTCATCATTTCAGTCAATCTAAGTGCCCTCACTTAGCTTAAAACTCTGCACTTCACCGGCTCTGCTTTACGTAAAAGACTACACGACCTTTACAATGTCCGAGGCAGGCCGAGCGGTTGAATTCTGCTGAATCCTGGACCTGTGGGAATATGGTTGAAAATTGCTTGCAAATTCTATCGCTAAACTTGTTTTCAGCCATCAAGAACATCTATCATCATATACTGTTAGATTGGTTCCCGGTTTCCAATTTAAATCTCTTGTATAGAATCTTGCTACCGAATCCACCGCGTGTCGTAGAAGTCGACTAAGAGGGGCGGGGCGAAGGGGCTAGGAATCCCTTTCTCTGTAAGACCCTAAAAGAGGAGTTGGGGTGGATGGATAATTATTCATTTTATAGATAATTAACACTTAATTTTAATATTTAGTATTTCTTCTTGCTTGGGCTCTCTTATTTTTCTCTGCCCTTTTTCATGGTGATAAGTTTTGAATATGTCATTATTATTATATGTATCGAGGTTGGTCGAGACAAGGTGACCCAGGGAGGGGAGGTTTTCGTGGGACCCGCGGGACTCGAGGACCCGGGGTTTCGGGAACCCGGGGGACTTGGGAGGCCGGGGGATTTGGGGCGGTCTACTTGGACCTTTCTGGGGCCCTTTGATACCTTTGAGACCCTCTAGTAGCCTTTTGAAAAACTGTGGGACCCTTTAGAGGCCCCTCTGAATCCTGGAACCTCTGTTCTCCCTCGCAGCGCTGGAAAACCCATACACAGAAAAATGTTTGTGAGATGCTTTAGTAGAACAATTAACCATTACAGTCCGCGTATTGCTGGCGCAGAGGGTGAGGGTTGCGTCGAGGCTGGTCGAGGTGCGTCGAGGCTGGTTGAGGTGCGTCGAGATCAGTCGAAACATGTTTAGGCGAGTCGAGTTGGTCGCGACGAGCCGAGACTGGCCGAAATAATTCGAGACAAGCCAAGATGAGCTGAGGCGAGGGGTCTCGGGGGACTCGAGGATCTCGGGAAGCTCGGGAAGACCCGGGGGATATAGGTCACCCTCCGGGATTCATCGGGCTCTTTTGCGAGCCAAGAAACCAATGCCCCCCCCCCCCCCCCCCCCCCCCCCCCCCCGCCCTATCCCCTTAAACAATCGGTGCGAAATATATAATCTGAGCAGTTTTTCTGCCCATGACGAACCTGCTCTTTCTTTTTTACGATCCACAATATTATAACGCTGGAGTATTTGTGCGGGAGTTCGTGTTTGTGAATTTGTGAATAGGTATGGTTTCTTCAACCTGTGCTTGGTCGCGCGTGCGCGGACCATATGCAGTTTCTGGGGTTGACCCGGACTGCACAGCTATATAACCTTGTGAGGCAGTGCGGTTGGAGTTTATCTAATTCGTGAAGCCATAACCTTTGTACCAATTTTGACAACGATGTCTGTGCGCACTGGCGCGCGTGCATGTTATTCTTGAAGTTCTGAGTGGTTGGAGGCAGAGAATCGTTTTGTCTGTCTTTATTTTGCCTGAATAAATAAATTGTACTAAAAATCAAATAGACCGCGTAGCTGTAAACATTGTGTTGCGTTGCTGCCGGAGCTGACTTTCTCCGTGTTGCCGTGAACCTTGTACCAATTTCGACTATACTATCTGTGCGCACTGGCGTGTGGACATATTGATCATGAAATTCTGAGGAGCTTGAGGCAAGGATTCGTTTAGTTTCATCTGAGTCTTTATCACACCTAAATAAATAAATTGTATATATACAACTAAACCGCGTACCTGTAAATATTGTGTTGCTTTGGCCTTGCACTAATCTCGACGATGCTACCTGTACGCACTAGTGTGCGTACATTTTGCTCTTCAAGTTCTAGAGGATTGGAGACGGAAATCCGTTTCGACTAAGCATTTTTTCTTTTGCTCACCACCGTGCGTCTGACATTGCTAAAATGTTCACTCTTTTTCTAACGTTGAAAGCGCTGTTTTGTTTTTTTCTTGCACACTAAGGCGTGCAAGCCTACTGAAATCAATGATCATGGAGCCCTACGGGGGAGCCTATTATGACTCACGCTGAGGCTCTGGTGGAAATGAGGCCCAAATCAAATCAAAATCAAAGACGGCAAGACGAGCGGGTGGAGGAGAGGCTCACGCCTCTCCAAACCCTATTGTTAGGGTTGCTGAATGTGCGTGGCTGTAATACAAATGAGGTAAAGAGGAGAGAGATTAGTGAGATGTTTGTGAGAAGGAAGTTTGATGTGTTGGCGCTGAGTGAGACGAAATTGAAAGGTAAGGGCGAATGTGAGTTTGGTGTGGTAAGTGGAAGAAAGTCAGATATGGAGAAAAGTTGGGCACGAGAAGGTATGGTCTTGATATTGAGTGATCGGTTGGCTTGTAACGCTGACCTCAACATTGATGTGGGTAAAAGTTGAGTTAGGCGTAGAAAGATGGACATTTGTGAGTGCTTATGGACCTAGCAGCGAGAGGAGTGAAGAGGAGAGGGAGCAATTCTGGACTGACCGGTGTGTGTGTATTGAGAGTTTTGGAGGTAATTTCTATGTAGCTGTACTAGGTGACCTTAATGCGAGAGCTGGGGGTGTAGTGGTGGAGAATGTGATAGGAAGGTATGGCATTCCGGTAGAAATGACAGGGGAGAGAACCTGATTGGTCTGTGTATGGAGCAGGAGTTGGTGGTTGGGAACAGTTTGATCAAGAAGAGAGATATTCACAAGTACACATGGCTAAGGACGTCCCGTGGTGCAGTGGTGGAGAGAGCACTGATGGATTTTGTGCTGATATCAAGGAGAGTGGTGGGGAGGCTGTGGTATGTGCCAGTATTGAAAGGGGAGGGTGGATGAGTGTCTGACCATCTGCTGGTGGAAGGTAGAGTAAAAGTGGAGCAGGAGTGAAAGGGCAACAAACGAGTAGGAGGAGGAAGAGAGGCAGTGAAAGTGGGTGGACTGAATGTGAGAAGTAGAGCAGAGGAGTTCCAGCAGGCATTGAATGAAGAATGTGACAAGGTGAGAGGACAGGAGGAAGAATGGGAGACGTTAAGGGATGCGTTGCTGAGATGTGCAAATAAGGTGTGTGGTGCGCGCCGTGTGGGCGGGTGCAGAAGAAAAGGTTACAAGTGGTGGAACAAGGAGGCCAAACTGGCGGTGGCACGAAAAAAAAAACGTTTGAGGAGCGGTTGCAGGTGAAATTGGTGGTGGCTCATGAAGGCTACAAAGAGACGAGAAACGGTGTGTGGAGAGCCAAAATGGACGCTGATGCCAGGTGGGGCAGACGGTTGTGCCAGAATTTTAAGGAGAACAAAAAGATGTTCTGGAAAGAGGTGAAGAGGGTGAGGAAGGGAGAGACCAGAAAGGAGGAAGTGGTGAAAGATGAAAACGGACAGTTGTTGTTGGAAAGTGGTGATGCACAGAAGAGGTGGGCTGAGTATTTTGATGAGTTGATAAATGTTGAGGATGGCATTGTTGCTGTGGGTGTTGGTGCTTGGATGCCAGTTTTGGGAGAAAGACTTGTGGGGGAAATTACCAGGGAGGAGGTGCAGGAGGCGGTGGAGGTGATGAAAGCAGGGAAAGCCTCTGGTTTGCAGTGAGACAGGTCTGTGAGGAGTACCTTGCCAAAGGAAAGGATGTGTTCTGGGCCTTCATGTATCTAGACAGGATTGACAGGGAAGCGCTGTGGAGGGTGTTGTGTTTGTATGGAGTGGGCGGACATCTGTTGAAAGCAGTGCAGAGTTTCAATGTTGGCAGCCGAGCATGTGTAAGAATGGGAAGTGAGATGAGTGATTGGTTCACAGTGAAAATGGGACTAAGACAAGGCTGCGCGATGTCTTCCTGGCTTTTCAACCTCTATATGGATTGAGTGGTCAGGGAAGTGAACGCGAGTGTGCTGGGTCGTGGTTTGGAACTGTTGGAAGCAAATGTGCGGAGTTGGCAGTTGAGCCAGTTGCTATTTGCTGAGGATACCGCCCTGGTTACGGATTCAGAGGAGCAGCTATGTAGGCTAGTGTCTGAGTTTGGTGAGTGCGTGAGAGGAGGAAGCTACAAGTGAACGTGGGTAAGAGTAAAGTAATGAGATGCTTGTGGACTGTCGATGCAAGCAAAATTAGTGTCATCCTAAATGGAGAGCTCCTGGAGGAAGTTCTGTGTTTTAAGTATCTGGGCTCCCATATGGAGATAACTGAACTAGTGGAAACTGAAGTGAATGCGCCAGTGAAAAAGGGGTGTAGAGTGTTGGGTGCACTGAAGAGTGTAATGAGCTGTTGAACGTTGGTGCTGGAAGTAAAGAGAGGGCTGTATGAGGATGTTGTTGTCCCAACTGTGCTCTGCGGAGCTGAGACTTGAAGGGTGAGAGCAGAGGAGAGAAGAAAGTTGAATGTTTTCGAGATGAAATGTTTGAGGAGCATGGCTGGAGTAAGGCTGAGAGACCGGATCACCAACGACGTGGTTCAAATCAGAACAGGGATAGTGAAGAAGTAAGAGGACAGAGTAGATTTGCGTGTTCTGAGATGGTTCGGGCACATGGAGGGGATGGATGAAGGAAAATTGGTGAAAAGGGTGATGAATGCAAAGGCGAGTGGTTGCAGGACTAGAAGTAGACCGAAGTTTGGGTGGATGGATGATGTGAAGCAGGCGTTAGGGAGGAGAGACATGAATGTGGAGGTAGCGAGAGAGCGTGCAATGAACAGGTGTTAGTGAAGAACGGTCGTGAATGGTTGATTTTGACGCTGCTCTGATGTGCTTTCCTGCCCTTGGCATCCCCTTGTTAGGATGGTTGTACGCTTGAGGGGGGGGACGGTCATTATGACGTGGCGGGGGATAAACCAGTGAAAGTTGTTGGGCTCTGCTGCTGACAATGAATCCACTGACTGCACTCGTGACCCAGAGTGTAAGTTTTGGGGTTACCGGCCGGACCCTATGGCACAAAAGGGCTACTAAATAGTGTAGCTCTTTTGTGCTATAGGGTCCGGGGGATGCGACTAGTGTCTGTATCTGTATAACATCAGCATAAAGCACCTGCTGATGGACGGAAACTGACTCTCGTCAGCTTGACGAATTTTCTCATGTCCTCTCTTCACTCTACAAAGCCTACTCACTGACCCTACATATTGGAAGAAGGTGATAATTTTCAGCAAATATACCTGCTATATGAAGCTGTGTGAATATTAGATAGCAGTGCAAACAAAATCATTCCTCCACCCCAAAAAGTTCTTAGCAGCGTGCACAGAAATTAGGATCTATCAAGTGAGCTACGTGTGCATGAATTATTTATGTAAAAAAAAAGTTAATGAGGTATGTATACCACAATTTATATTTTTCAATAATTGAACTATCAATAAAGTTATTCTTCTGGCACATAGTATGGTGTGAAAACAATACATTCATTATATAAATAATTTTGAACGTTTTACTGTGAATTGTTTGCACACAAGTTCATATAGAAATTATGATTTATTATCCTCTCAATAACAATAATGAAAGCGTCATATGCAGTTCTCTTAATAGATCCTCATCTCTGTGCTCTCTGATATACCAAAAGCCATGTTGAGAAAATAGTCCCATGCCTGTGTTTGATGATCTTTGTACCCTACTGGGAAGCTCACTAAGGTTTACCTGGTATTATTTTAAGTTCATACAGCTCGACTCAAAGGTAAATTTATTTTACTTCACACTGTAACTTGTTTGTCTGAGTTGAATGGTGTGACCTAAAGCAGGTAATTTGTACAAGAAACAGAAGCTTCAGGGAAACATGACTAGTGAGCTGGGGTAGATGATGTCTAATTTCTTCTGATTTAAAAAAATAATCTTTTTGATGACTGCATTGGTTGAAGTAATTCTAATGATTGTTATGGATGCATTCTTACCTTTGATTGAACTTCCCCAGCTTTCAGAGCAGTAGTGATTAACTTCAACTCAAATTTTGGACATGCATGTTTTCTTTGCTGGAAAATTGTAGAAACTTTGAATTATCAATAGGAACCATCATCAAAAAGCATGTGCCCTTGATTCCTTTGAAGTAACTCATTGCATCAGTAGGTAGTGATCCTTCCAGTGACTTGGCGGTTCCTGCATTTTTCACAGATGTTACTGTGCCTCTACTCTGCCTGGAACCAGAACACCTTACATCTTCCTTTGCCACAACACATGGACTGAGTAGCCGAGGACTGAAGAGGTGTTGGCAATAGCTTCAGTCAGTTTTAATGTCACAAGATGACAAGAGCTGCTCCACATTGCATTCTCCTGTTGCTTCTGCTCAAGATGGTTATCCAGAACTTGTGTTAGTTAAGGAAGAAAATGAATTTGACAATAAACGGGAACCATCAACGAAGGAAGAACCATTGTATTGGGATGAACTCGAGTCCGTACAAGATGCTAAATACTTCGTAAAAACTGGATCAGGATCAGGTTGGAGTGGCTCTTCCTCTGCTGAAAAGCAGCCGGGCTGCTCTATAGTTCTGGATGGAGAGGGGGGATCCTTGGGCCCTGGGAAATCTGAGGCAGGATCAAATGTACATCTTTCTCATAAAAGTGTTGGAAACAATTCACTTGTATGCAAATATTGCAAGTTCAGAGCTAAATATCCAAGTGATCTCAAAAGACATCTTCTCATACACAAGAGTGACGAAGATAAACTATTTGCTTGCAACTATTGTAGGTACAGAACTAATGGGAACCATAATCTTTTAAGACATCTACGCATACACGAAATTGACAGAGATAAACCATTTGCTTGCAACCATTGCAGGTACAGAACTGATGATAAAGGAAATCTTGAAAGACATCTCCGCATACATGAGCTTGAAAGAGATAAACCATTTGCTTGCAACCATTGCAGGTACAGAACTGATGATAAAGCCTATCTTGGAATACATCTTCGCATTCACGAGATTGACAGAGATAACCCATTTGCTTGCAACCATTGCGCATACAGAACTGATAGCAAACAACGTCTTGCAAGACATCTTCGTACACATGAGAGCAACAGAAACAAACCATTTGCTTGCAACTATTGCTCCTACAGTACCGATACTAAAGGCAATCTCAAAGTGCATCTTCTCACACATGAGAGTGACAGAAAGAAACCCTTTGCTTGCAACCATTGCTCATACAGTTCTGATAATAAAGGCAATCTCAAAAGGCATCTTCGTACACATGAGAGTGAGAGATAAACCATTTGCTTGAAACCATTGCTCATACAGTTCTGATTGTTGTTGCAATCTCAAAGTGCTAGTGATAGTTGAATACTTCATTACAACTATTGCTCATGAATTACTGGCCTTTGCAGCAGTCTCAAAATGCACTTTATGCACACGTTGGTGACATACACACTTTTTGTTGCGATCATTACAAATGTAGTTACTACCAATTGTGAGAAGTTTCACGAGGCATGTTGGAATACATACCTAGACAAACCCATTGTAAGCTCAGAGCTAATAATTGTTGTCTCAGATCACACGGCGTTCCTGCTGGTGTCGGATAAACCATTTGGTTGCAATGATTGCGAAGGCTAACTGAATGTCATGGTGATGCCATCTCAGAGATTTCTCCTCATCTGCATGACTCTGAGATGTGCAATGGGATTGGCTCTGTTGCGTCTACCAAATGAGCTAGAAACTGAAACTTGAGCAATCATCTCAGATGAAACGTTATGGTTTACACCTGGCTAAAAATATTGTACTTCATTTTGAGGTGATTGATGCTGAATTTAACGAGTAATTTGTCTGCTTCATATCTGAACACCCCTAATATTTTGGACAGCAAAGGCTGCAATGTACTTCCGCAACGTAAATACTGCCTGAACGTCTGAGATCTTACAGCTGTAATTGCAAGTATGGAGAGAAATAGTTTATGGTGTAATGGGTAGGGAGGTTTTATTTTTATTTTATGTATTTTAAGTTGTTTTTTCAAGTAAATTGCTTATTACTTTGGTGTATAAACTCTAAAACATTCACATCATTGGAAAGACCAGGCAATTTTAGTAGTTGAATACTAATTTTTGTTTGGAAATTGTACATGACAATCTGTCAAGTCTCAACATTGAACAAATTTCAGCGTTCAGCAAATCTCACCGCTGAGCAAATCTCAACATCAAGCAAATCTTATCTCTGAACAAATGTCATAAATGAGTCGAACTCAACACTGAGCAAATTTAAATGTTGACCAAATCTCATAATTGAGCTCTTCCCAACATTGATGAGGGTTCTATTTGAGGAGGCATGCTATGCTGTCTCTACCTACACAGCTCACTACATCCACTCCTTCCATAAGGACAGTGAGATCACTAAACTTCCTCCACCTGTATGTGGATACCCAGCATCCTGTTAGGCTCCTACTGTAAGGACAGTGAGATCACCAAACTACCTCCACCTGTATGTGGATACCTAGAATCCTGTTGGGCTCCTACCGCAAGGACAGTGAGATCACTAAACTTCCTCCACCTGTATGTGGATACCCAGCATCCTGTTGGGCTCCTACTGTAAGAACAGTGAGATCACCAATAAACTACCCAAGAGAATAATTGTGCAAAAGCAAATATATCCCTTGAACAAGATGTTGATGAATCGCTAAACAATTTTTCACTGCACTTTAAAACATTGAATTTGAGCATATCCTGCGTAAAAGCAGGCAAACAGCAGTCAATCAGCCTAAGCACTGGAATGGAGACCTTGCAGCACTCTGTCACAAAGGAAGCAAATCACTCAATAAAACAAACACCCACATGACCAAAATGCAAAAAATGATTTCAATAGCAGCAGGAGAAATATAAAGAGGGTGCTAAAATGTACGATAAAAATTATGAGAAGTCAATGGTGGCCGATGCCAAAACCAATATGAAACTATTTTTAAGTGATATTTTGAGCAGTAAAAATTTAAGATCTGTAATTGGTTCTCTAGAGAACAATGTTGGCAAGCATGCAATGGACGATACTAAAATGAGTGTTCTACGAAATCAATGATCATGTTCTGTTTTCACGTTACAGAATCAGGATATTCCTAATCCTGAGGATATCATAGTGCAAAAACAAATTGAAGCCCTTAGCACAGTAAACTTCTCTCCTGCTGAAATTATTAAATACATAGATAAATGGAAAGTTGCAAAATCTCCAGGCCCAGACAAATTTCATCCCAGAATTTTGAAGGAAGCCAAAAACAAAATTGCCAAACATTTATCAAACATTTCTACCCAATCTTTCACAAATGGCACCTGTCCCTATTGATGAAAAAAGGTCAATGTCACCCCAATTTTAAAAAGAGGGAACAAAAAGTGTCCCAGAAATTATGGTCCAATTAGTCTCAACTCAGTCATTGGCAAATTGATGGAAAGTTTGATCACGAAGAGAATTCTTATAATCAAATCAGTTGATTGGAGACTCTCAACATGGTTTTAGATGCAATTGTTCATGTCATCCAAACTTGCTGTTTTTTCATGCATATAATTGAATTTCACAACACAGAGTCTCCTATTGACATTATTTATCTTGACTTTCAATAGGCCTTTGATAAAGTCGCTTACAAATGCTTAGTTAGTAAATTGTGCTGCATTGGTATTTGTGGTGAGCTGTTATAAACTGGATAAAATGCTGGCTCTTGGACAGACAACAGAGAGTCGCACTTAACAGAGCTTCCTTCAATTGAGTAAAAGTTACAAGCGGCGTGCCTCAAGGATCCCTGTTGGGTCCAGTTCTCTTCATAATATTCTGAAACAATCTTGACAGCAACATTCTCTCAAACATTAGCAAGTTTGCTGACAAAAACTAAGCTAGGAGGAAAAGTGCAAACCAAACTTGAGTGTGAACAGATTCAATTAGACTTGAACAAAATTGTTGATTGGTTAGAAAAGTGACAAATGAAATTCAATGTCAACAAGTGTAAACTTATGCACATTGGTTATCATAACCCAAAGCATATTCAATGTCCGTAAAGAAACTTATTCCTGTAATCGAAGAGAGAGATCTATGTGTCATCATTAGTAACTACTTGAAAAGCAGCAAGCACTGTAACAATGCTGCCTAAAAAGGCAAAGAAATGTTAGGCATGATATCTTGCGCAATCTTGTACAAAAGTAGAAAGTGTTTTCAAGTTATAATATGCATTTTGTAAAACCGCACCTTGAGTATTCCGTCCAATTTTGGTCTCAATACCTTAGAAAAGACGTCATTAAAGTAGAGAAAGTTCAATGTAGTGTTACCAAATTTATCTCTTTGCTGCTCAATAAATTGTGTGAAGACAGACTATGTGAACTCAACATTTATTTGCTATGGAAGCGTAGAGGTATAGGTGACATGATCGACGCGTGGAAGATAATGAAGGGTAAGAAAACGTTGAGCTAGCAAGCAAGCATTTTTACTCTAGATGCAAACGGAGTAACCAGGATTAATGGATACAAAATCGTTGGTAAACGTTTCACACTTGATATCACGCGCAATATCTTCACGTATAGAGTTGTCAAAGATGGGAACAGACTTCCAAGGGAAAATGTCCACAGCAATACAATCGAAACGTTCAAGTCTAGACTCAACAAATTCTACCAAAATCTACGCTAAAGAACTCCCAGCTATAGCACTATCACTTGAATATTAGTGAAAAACTGTGTCCGGCATTGATATTTGTACGACCAAATTAGTGCCCGGCATTTGCACTAGCACGGTAAAAAAATGTGCCTGGCATTGGTACCTGCACATTGCAAAACGGTGCCCAGCATCGACACGGGTCAGCATTGGTTTAACGAGGAATGAAACTGTGACAATCTTGGATCAGCATTGGTGATCCGTAACTTTCTCTTAAGGGGTGCAGATTTGAGTTCTTTTGAGTATCATTGTTGGATGCTATTTTCTCTTCGAACTTTCTCTTTCTTGACCTATTAAAACAGAAAATACACAGACACATGATGCTTTCTTAGACATTCTTCTTCAGAACTAATCTTCCCACTATCAAAAGGCAACCCTAGTTTGGGCCAAAAGGTCTGTTGTTGTCATCAGAAACAGCCTGTCGAGCTTTTTTGATCACAGGACCAAAATCCTGGAACTACCTCCCAACAAGCCTCAAGAATCTTGAATCCAACAAGTCCTTCAAGAATAGGCTTAGTGAACATCTATTGACCGAACAATTCAAAACTGTAACTTTGCCCACAAACACGAGCTAAATGTATAATACCAGTAACCAGAAAATGCATTCTGTTCATGAGCATGTCCGAAACCACCACCACCATAACTCTCAACATTGAGACACCATCTAATCGTTTTTACTCAGATGCTACACATGTTTTCTATGTTGCTACAGATCACAATTGACTTTGCCAATTACCATTAGTGTTAACTTGCATTTTGTCTATTTCTATGTTCTAAATGTTCCAGTCATTTTAGTGTAATTAAAATACAAACTCAAGTCTTTTCAAGGAACGATAGCATCTTCTAACTTTGACAAAGGTTAACTCGATATTAATATAATTCATCTAACAAATACCGTACCTTTTTTGATGATACAATATCATTGCCTTATAAGCTAATATTTTGCTTTGTCTTCTATAACAGAAGTATATTCATCCAACTTCTGTACTCCAGCATTGTATTATTCTGATTGTCAATCATTTAATCATTTCCTAGTGGTCTTGAAGTGTGTATATTTTATGTTCAGTTGCTTGGTATGTATTTTATGTAAGCTATAACTTTTTTTTGTTTTTACTTATGTCGCCTATTCACTCCTTCATTATTAATACAATGGTTTAGACCCATCTTTACAATATGTTAGCACTTTTCGATTTCCCAACCCAATATTGTATTCATATTTTCTGTATAATTCATGTCGTCCATCCACATCTTTGTCATCGTACAATAATGTAGACTACTCATTACAATATGGTAGCACATTTTGATGTCCAACCCATGTTCTCGGGACTCTAACCACATGCATGCGTGATTTTCCACCCCATGTTCTTGTTATTTTCCACCCCACGTTCTTGTTATTTTCCACACCCATGTATTTTGTTATATATCCACCCCAAGTATTTCTTATTTTTCAACCCTGCGTGTCACTGGTTTTCCCAACGCTATGTAGTCGGAATTATTTTGTCAGAATAGACATCTGTATGTGCACAGATGATACTATTGTAAATAATATTTTGCTTCATGTAATCCGAACCGGCCGCCCCCGAGATGAGCTGTGACGAATTGATATTGAACTCTCTTTTTTGGTAATTAAAGTAGCATAGTTGATAATAAAGTTTCATGTCCAATGTTTAAGAATTTATTTATTTCCTAAAAAATTGAAAACCCATTGCCAGACAATGAAAATAAATGATGTAATAATAATTTTAAAAAATCTTACACTTTTGAACCTGTATGTGGAAACTCAACACCCTGGTGGGCTCCTACCGTGAAGACAGTGAGATCACCTCTTAACTCCTCCACCTTTATGTCGATATCCATCACCCTGGTGGGCTCTTACCGTGTGGACAGTAAGATCACCTCTTAACTACCTCAACCTGTATGTGGATACTCAGCACCCTGGTGGGCTCCTACCGTAAGGACAGTGAGATCACCACTCAGCTACCTCCACCTCTATGTGGATACCCAGCTCCCTGGTGGGCTCCTATCGTAAGGACTGAGTGAGGTCACCACTGAACTACTACCCTGGTGGGCTCCTACCGTATGGACTAAGTGAGGTCACCGTTGAACTACTTGTGTTCAATCTTTTTGACTACTGACGTCACATAGGGAGCTTTATGCAGGAGCATTACTGTATCCAGCAAGCAAACAAGATATGACTTTAGGAATTCGCGTTTGTTCACATACAATTATTTACTGTTGTTACAGAGAACTCCCTAAATATCACAGGTTGGTCTCTTATTTGTGCTGGGACATTTAACCGCACGTTTGTTTTGCAATTGAAGAGGTCGTGTAACGTTAAATGTAGAGTCGGTAAAGCCGGTCAAGAGGCCATCAAGAGTTGGCCCCCTGCTCCCTGGTATGAACCAGGCGACCGATGATGGGAAGGAAGAAGCCCTATTTGGGAGGAGCCAGCATCCCTCCCTGAGTGACGAAGACCATGATTCCAACAGACAAGAATGCCAGCACCTCAAAAACGACCAGTGCCACCTCGACCGAGGATGACCGAATTACCGACCGCATCGACGAACTGACCAGGAACATTAAGGAAATCAGGAATCTACTAAGCCAAGCGACCGGCCTCTCTGAGCAGGATGCTAAAGACTTCACCACAGAACCTAGCACAATCGAAGACCGTCTGTCAAGACTCGAGACTCATGTCAAAGCAACGGTTCTTCGTGTATACAAACTCGTAGAAAACCAACAATCTAAAGAACCCGCAACCTGCACAATCGCCTCTACCTCCACATCCGATGACACCCTCGACGACTCTCCGCCCCCATAAAAACCCTAACTGAGCTCCGAGGGCTGCAAGGAAGAAGCAGTACACACCATTCAATGAACACAACCTGTTCAATAATAGTCCCACCTTTCCCGAACACCTGAAGATCACCTTCGACGCCAACGCTAGGCTGGACATTTGTCCATACACTCTGCGATATGAGCTGGGCTCCTTCACTGGCCGATTAGTTCTGAGCTTCACCGCCAGCGGCGACGAAAGCTTTGCCATTAGAGTAGATACGAAACTTCGTAGTGACACAATTCTCTCCATGACTAGACTGTCAACAGCCATGCACAATCGTACCACGCTTGACTTTCTCTACAAGTTAAGATTTGATTAATGTTGAAGATATCCCAAAGGAGGAAATCGAGGAGTACATCACTGGACTTGTTCAATACGAGGACTGCGTCGTCGAAGTAGAAATCGCACCATGAGACACTACCACAGCCCTAATACTGAAATTTAACTGCCCGCCCACCCCACCTGAATACCTAGACATTCCTTTCTGCGCCACCACAACCAAGGTCACACCATTCGAGAGACGTACAATGCGATGTTATAAATGCCAGAAATATGGTATTCCTACTGGTAAACTAAGATATTCCTACTGCTCCCAAGACGATCATGATAAACGGGAAGATCCCTAGTCGTGCCAATCCAAAGAACCGCACTGCTTTTACTGCAAAATAAACGGCCACCATACCGGACATAGACTGCCCAGAGGATGGGACGGAGAGGGGAATCCTCCAATACCAGGTAGACCACGGGGTCGCGCGACGAGAGGCCGTGGCCTCGATGCGCTCTTCCCATGATGACCCTCCTACCTAGGAGAAGAGACCGGCACTATTCCCCACTCACTTCCTCATAACGCTCAAAGATCGCGGTGCAAGCAAAGTTGCCTTTCCAACAAATCCATTTATAATAATCAAGTCACTCTCCCAACAACTAGGAGGAAAACCGTAAGACATCCAACGACAGGGAAAGAAGTTTCTGGTCCACGTCGTGAAACCTGAACAAAGCAACGCTATACTCGAATAAATAAACTCAAAGGTACAGTTGAAATACATCAGTCCTTCAACGATATCAAAACGAATCATGTACACCTCGCGCTACACACCTACATCCGACCTCAATGATTTCGCAGAAGGTCTGGCTGAGGATTACGGATTTCCGAAGTCTGTCTAGCAACATAGATAAAATCACGTAACGCAAGTTATAACGCATACCAAATTGCCTTCCCAGGACACGACGCACCGTAATTCTATGTTTTCCCGGGTGAACAAGGAAGAACCTAAACCTACTCAGTTGCAACATGGCCTTCAATGTGCAAACAATGCCTTGAATACGGCCACGTCATCAAATACTGCCAGCCACATACACCCCAGCGTTCTAAGAGGTGTGCCGGCGAGCACGACTGAAAAGACTGCACAGCCCGCCACCCTAAATGCTACCACTACTCATGCTTCCATGAGGCAGGCAACCGCGACTGCCATGAATACATGGACCATAAGAAATAACAATTATACAAAACGAGCGCAGAGTTACACGAAACAAGCTATCCAAATCTGGAAAGACGATAACCCAAATCGCCTCGATTATGCTAAAACGGTCAAATCGTCAATTTTACCAAACTCCTCCGACGATATCCATACATCGTCAGGACGACATCGTAACAAGACTCCAACACCCCTCTTAGCTGCAGTGCTCCCTCACTCAGCCCAGCGACCGCCCCTGTACTAGAGATGAACGGTCGTAGCAATAATTATTGCGGTGCCCAGGAGGACACCGTGATGGATGGTTTCTCCGCAGACGACCACGCAGCGAGACCCACTACTACTAAAACGAAAAGGTCAAAAGACGAAGAAGCCTCTGATGCCCATTCGCCACAAAACAAAAAGATCGGTAACAATCCACAAACTACAGCTCGTCAAAATACGAACCTAGAATCACTCCCACTTGTCTTGACCGCAGCTTCATCCGGCGAAAACCAAAGCGAGGTACTTGACCCTCCATTCA
Source organism: Gammarus roeselii (assembly GCA_016164225.1). NCBI lineage: Eukaryota > Metazoa > Arthropoda > Malacostraca > Amphipoda > Gammaridae > Gammarus > Gammarus roeselii. The sequence continues at coordinate 19,531 of SDVV010000753.1, forward strand.
CGAGCTCGACTCTCAAATACCCAACCAGCGAGAACGATCATCGCTTGAAAGACGACGCATTTTCAACCTATATCGAAAAATTCCTACTCGAGACTTCTAAACAACCTATCTCCTTACCTGTCCTCGATAACCCACTATCTAGACAACCGTTCACGCAGTTTAGAAAGCATACCACAGAAAAGAGCGCGCTAGCTCAAGAAGCAAATACAAAGAGTATAAACCCTCGTCCTTCTGTAAGAGCTCCCATAGTCGCAACCGCAGCAGTCCCCGTAGACCAAGTTCTACCGAAGCCGTACGTACCCGATAACACTCCCAATCTGGACCTCCTGGGCAAACTCAAAGACGCAAACGCCACGAAAGTTTCTGCAAATTACGCGATCACTCGAGATCATCAAGGTCAGAGTGTAAACAGTCTCCAAAGTGAGCAACAACACAATACTTCAGTGGAACTGCCATGGACTTGGGAACAAGAAAGACGAATTACTATCCTTAATCACCGCCCATAAGCCTTTGCTGATATACCTTCAAGAGATCAAACTCAGAGAGACCGCTACCTTCAGAATCCCCCAGTATGTCATGCACCGCCGCGAAGGCCACACCAACGTGACTGCTCACGGCGGTGTGGCACTTATGATCCGCCAAAGCGTACCTCACCTCGCTCGTCCTCTGAGGACGGAACTCCAAGCTATCGCTGCGAAGATATGCGTCTCAAGACCAATAACAGTGGTATAGATCTACTCGTCAGGAAGTCATGAACTTTTGGAAGCCCTAATGACCAAATTGCAGAACAAACTGCCTTGCCAATACTCCTCCATGGAGACTTCAACAGCTACCATGTAAAATGGGGATGCATGAGAACAGACACCAGGGGAGTGATGATGGATCATGCCATGAACACTCACAACCTGGTTCTTCTCAATGACTGACAACACACCCGAATCACCCCCGAAAGTGAAACTGCCATCGATCTCTATAAGCTCTCCCACACTGGCACCCCAAATCGTATGGGGAGTCCTGCCTTCATTACACGTCAGTGATCATAACCCAGTCATCATATCACTTTTCACCTAACCAACCAAGAAATCCTACTACACAATAACTACGATTCAACTACCGGAAAGCCAGCTGGGAGAAATACTCGACACACATCGCATGGAGCGATATGGAAGGCATCCCCGAAGACATCTCGAACCACGACCTCGTCATCAATCTATACGAGAAATTCCGAGCTGCAGCTGCCGTATGCATCCCCCAATATTCACCTACAACCTTTTTCCGAAACCGTGATGGTGCCGAGAGTTGCGGGAAGCAAGAGACAGGCGTGAAAGGCTGAACATTGCCTACCGACGATCACGGTCGTCCTGGAACCGTGTAGCATGGAAAAGGGCATCTACCATTTATGAAAACTTCGAATGGAGAAGGAAACGAGAAAGTTGGACTCAGTTTGTCAACACTATTAACCGAAACACCCCCTTCTCTCAAGTGTGGGAAAAAATCCGTCGTATCCAGGGAAGACCCGTGCAACCTATCCACATCCTTTCAGACAGAGGTAGAATTTATTCTTCATACGTGGAAATCGTGAATAAACTAGCACAGACTTTCAGCCAGATATCGCAATCAACAAAGTACACTGCTACTTTCCAACGGAAAATGAACCTGCGAGAAAGTGAACTTCTTCACTTCACTTCTACAAACAAAGAGGCCTACAACAAACCCATACACGTTGCACTGCTTCCGGGTCGGACCGGGGGCACATCAACATGATCAAAAATCTCCCAGATGGTGCCCGTGAGCACTTATTAGAAGTGTTCAACGCAATGTATTCAAACTTATTTCTTCCGATCAATGGCGGGAATCTGTAATTATCCCAATACCCAAACCTGGGAAATTCCACGGTGACCCACGGAACTACCGCCCAATTGCCCTTACCAACGTCCTCTGTAAGATCATGGAAAGAATGATTAACTCACGCCTTGTTGACTACCTTGACACTCACGCTGGCCTCAACAACATCCAGTGCGGCGGCCGCAAGCGCCGCTCCATGACGGACCACCTTGTACGGAAATCGACTTTGTTCCCGTGCCGATTATTAACTGAGAACCATCTAGATAGCCCAGGTTGGTCCCTAGTTTGTGTTGGGACCTTAAACCCCACGTTTGCTCGCATTGTTTGTGATATTTTAAATTTAACTTAGTTTAAAATCAGTGAAGCCAGTTAAAAGGCCTTCATAAGTGAGCTCCCTGGCCCCTAGCGCGAACCAGGGAGCCGATGGGGAGTAGGAAGAAACCCCATTTAGGAGGGACCAGCATCCCCTCCAGAGTGATGACAGCCAAGATCCCAAAGGCCAAGAACGTCAGCCTCTCCAATACGACTAGCGCCACCTCAGCCGAGGACAACCAGAGGAACAAACGCATCGTGGAGTTGACCAGTGACGTTGACGAAATTAAGAACTCACTACACCAAGCGACTGGCCTCCCCGAGCAGGAAGCCGAGGACTTCGCCGCAGGACCCAGCGTAATCGACGACCGTCTAGCAAGACTAGAGTGTCACGTTAAAACTACATTTTTTCTAGTCCACGAACTCGTAAAAAACAGACAAGCCAGAGTACCCGAAACCTATGCGAGCGCTCCTACCTCTACATCCGATGACTACCTTGACAATTCTCCGCCCCAAAAAATCTCAGCCGAACTCCGAGGGCTGTACGGAAGAAGCAATACTCGCCATTTACTGAACACTATTTGTTCAACACTGGCCCAAACTTTCCCGAACACGTGAAGGTAACAGTTGACGTCAACGATAGACCGAATATTTGTCCATACACTCTGCAAAAAGAGCTGGGCTCCTTCACCGGCCGCCTAGTCCTTAGCATCACCACCAACGGCGACGAAAGCTTCGCCATCAGTGTTGAGACGAAACATCAAAGGGACGCTATTATTCCCAAGATTAGACTATGCGAAAAGCCATGCACAATCGTACCACACTCGACTTTCTCTACAATTTTACGTTGAAGATATCCCGAAGGAGTCAATAGGGGAGTACATCGCAGGACTCGTCGTCGATACGAGGATTGCGTGGTCGCAGCAAAAATCGTAGGGAAAATCAAACCAAGAAGAGACACCGCCACAGTTCTAATACTAAAATTCAACTGTCCCGCCCCACCCAAATACCTAGACATTCCCTCCTGCGCCACCAAAACCAAGGTCATACCATTTGAGAGACGTCCGATGCGATGTTAAAAATGGCAGAAATACGGACGCATGAGCGAAAACAGTAACGGTAAGCAAAGATGTTCATACTGCTCCCAAGACGATCATGACAAACGGGCAAATCCCATGTCGTGCAAATCGGAAGAACTACACTGCGAAGAAAACGGTCACTCCACCGGACACAGAGATTTCCCCCGGGATGAGATGGAGAGAGGAATCCTCCAGTTCCAGATAGTCCACGCGGTCGGGCGACGAGAGGCCATGGCCAGAATGCACTCCTCCCAGGATGACCCTCCTACCCAAGAGATAAGACCGGCACCATTCCCCACTCACTTATTCATACCGCTCAGAGATGGCGCCAGCGGAGTCGCCTCGTCAACAAACTTATTTAAAATTATGAAATCTCTCTCCCAGCGAATGGGAGGAAGGCCGATAGACGTCCAACGACAGAGAAAGATGTATCTGGCCCACGACTTAAATCGTGAACAAAGTGACGCTATGCGTGAGATTACCAAAATAAGCAACCTCAAAGTCACTATTGATACCATGACGCGACGTACCGGAATTCATAGTAGCTAATCGCGGGTGAACATGGAAGAACCAAAACCTACCCACTTACAATATGACCTCATGTGTGCAAAAAATGTATTGAATACGGCCACGTCATCAAATACTGCCAGCCGCAGACACCTCAGAGCTGTAAAAGGTGTGCCGACGTGCCGCCACCCTAAATGCTACCATTGCTCATGCTTCCATGAGGCAGGCGACCGCGACTGTCAAGTATACAGGGACCAGAAAAAAATAACAATCATCCAAAACGAGCGCAGAGTTACACGGAAGCAAGTCATTGAAATCTGGAAAGACGATAATCCAAATCGCTTTGATTATGTCAAAGCAGTCAAATCGTCAATTCAACCAAACTCCGACGATTCTCCTCTAGCGTCAAAACAATCTCTTAACAAGACTCCAACTCTCCTCCGTGGCAGTAGTGCAACCACACTCAGCCTCTGCACTAGAGATGAATGCCCCCTGCAATAATTCCTGCGATGCCCAAGAGGACAGCGCGATGGACGCTTCCTCCGCAGTCGACCACGCAGCCAGGCTCACCATTACAACACCGAAAAGGCGAAGAGATGAAGAAAACTCCGATGCCCACTCACCACAGAGCAAAAAGATCAGTAACGCCATACATAAAACAGCTCGCCAAGATGAGAATCTTGAACTCCTCCTACTTGTCCTTACCGCGCCTCCATTCTGCGAAGGCCTAAGCGTGGGACGCTACCTTCCGTTCACGAGCCCGACTCTTGAACACTCCACCAGCGAGAACGATTATGGTCAGGATGGCGACGCGCTAAAATCGTACATTGGAAAACTCATACTAGAGACCGCTAAACAACCTGTCGCCTTATCTGTCTCAAATAGCTCGCAGTCTACACAACCATCCACGCAGTTTGATGAGACTAACCACAGAAAAAGAGCGCTCTCGCTCAAGAAGCGAACACAAAAAGCATAAACTCTCGTCCTCTTGCAAAAGCACTCAAAGCCGTGACCGCAGCAACCCCAGAGAACGCGCTCTACTGAAAGCAGCTGCTCTCGATCAAGGACTCGTGGACAAACTCATAGGCACGAATATCACGAAAACTCGCGAACCACGCGACCACTCTCGATCATCAAGATCTGAGTGTGAACCGCCTCTAAAATGACCATCGGCACAGTACTTAAGTGGAACTGCCAGGGACTTGGAACAAGAAAGTCGAATTATTATCCTTGATCACCACACACAAATGTTTGATGATAGGCCTCCGAGAAATCAAACTCCGAGAGACCGCCACCTTCAAAATCTCCCAGTATGTCATACACCGTCGCGAAAGCCACACCAACGTGACTGCTCATGGCGGAGTGGCACTTATGATTCACCAAGCGTGCCTCATCACCCCCTGCATCTGAGGACGGAACTTCCAGCGGTCGCTGTGAAGATATGCGTCTCAAGACCAGTAACAGTGGTATCTATCTACTCGTCACGAAGCCATGGCCTCTCAGAAGCACTAATGACCGAAATGCTGAACCAACTGCCTCCGCCAATACTTCTCCTTGGAGACTTCAACAGCTACCATGAAATATGGGACGCGTGAAAACAGACCGTAGGGGAGTGATATTGGCTAACACTATACTCACTCACAACCTGGTTCCTCTGAATGACGGACAACCCACACGAATCACTCCCGAAAGTGAAACTGCCATCGACCTATCCATATGCTTGCCCACACTGGCACCTCAACTCGTTTGGGGAGTCCTGCCTTTATCTCAAGACAGCAATCACATCTCTGTCATCATATCACACCTCGCCAATCAACCAAGAAATCCTGCTATACAAGAACTCCGATTCAACTACAGGGAAGTCATCTGGGAGGAATTTTCGGCATACATTGCGTGGAGCGATATGAATGGCACTCCCGAAGACATTTCGCCACTTGACCACGCTATTCTGTCCGCAGGAACAGAATAGCGTGGGAAAAAGAAATGGCCGTATGCCGCAGACTTCATGTGAAGAAAAAAACGAGAAAGCTGGACCCAGTTCGTTAGCACTATTAACCGAAACACCCCCCTCTCCCAAGTGTGGGAAAAAATCAGACGCATCCAGGGACGACCTGAGCGACCTATCCACATTCTCGCAGACGGACACGTCATCTACTCCTCCTACGCGGATATAGCGGATAAACTAGCACAAACTTTCAGCTAAATATCGCAATCAACAAATTTCACTGCCGCTTTCCAACGTGGAAAAAAAAAATACGATTTAGGGAACATCTTGACCTCACGTCTTCAAGCGAGGATTTCTACTATAAGCCTTTCTCCCTTCATGAACTACAGTGCGCTATATACCATACTCGTGAAATTTCACCTTGGCCGGACCGGGTGCACATCAACATGATAGAACACCTCCATGATGGCGCTCGCGAACATCTATTGAAAGTGTTCAACGCAATGTATTCAAACCTAATTTTTCCGTGACCAATGGAGGGAATCCATAATTATTCCAATACCCAAGCCCGGCAAATGTCACAGCGACCCTCGCAACTATCACCCCATTGCTCTTTCCAGCGTCCTCTGTAAAACCATGGAAACAGTAATCAACACACGCCTCGTTGACCACCTAGAAACGCACTCAGGCCTCAACAACATCCAGTGCGGCGGCCGCAAGCGCCACTCTACAACGGACCGCCTCGTCCGACTAGAATCAAACAACAGGCAGGCTTTCGTCCGAGAGGAGCATGTGGTTTCCATATTTTTCGACTTAGAAAAATCCTACGATACTACTTGTAAATACGGTTTCATGGAGGATCTCCACCGCAAAGGGCTGAGCGGCCACCTACCGCGTTTTATTATTCAATTTCTGCAAAATCGTACCTCCAGGTTTAAGGTCGGCGACATTGTCACCATCGTATCCGCAAGAAATGGGCGTCCCTCTGGGAAGCGTCCTCAGCGTCACTCTATTTATCCTCATAATAGACCAGCTAGCCGATATTCTTCCGCATGATGGGAGACTACTCTCATAATTACACAAATAAGCTTCTGGCACCGAAGTCTTTTAACGATTCAACATGAATTTCAGTAATGTCTAAACCTAATCGGAAACTGTGCTTTCTTAAACGGATTTCGATTCTCTCCTTCTCAAACTAAAAGCATGCATTGTACTCCTGTTCCCTGCTTACACCTGAAACCTGATCTAATGTTAACACACTTTGTAGTATACAAAGAATCTACAAAGTTCGTGGGCCTCGTGTGGGAGCCTAAACTAACCTGGCGACCCGCTGCAAATGGCAACGGAACCTAAACAGTCTGTAACATCGCTGAAATTCTGTGCCGACATGGACACCGGCATGATGCTGTTCAGAGCAGTAGTTCGCTCGCTCATTGACTACGGATCCGTTGTTCACGGATCAGCCGCTAAAACTACCATCGATCCACCCTCGATCATTGTCAGCAATGTTTTACGTATAACAACCGGCGCGTTTCGTTCCACTCCCACCGAATCCCTCAACGTGCTAACTAATGAGCTTCCACTACCGCTCTGGCGAGACAAACTCTCGCTACAATAGTATTTCAAGACTAGACACCTCATCAACAACCCAGCACTCGGCGACATCACTAACATCTCTTATAAGTGCCTCTTCGGAGCAAAAAAAGAATATATGCCCACAATTTTCACTACGCGTGGACAACTTCCTAACATCAACATCAATCGTAGGGCTATCAAGCCTTCATTCTCCTATCGAATTATTCAAATCAACACGCCATCGTGGATTATTGAATAGCCCACAGCTTGTATACCATAAAGAACCTACTCCAACCAGCACGTACCGCAGATAATTTTCAAGACTACTTGAGCAATACTCAGAGCTCCGCCACATATACACTGACTGCTCCAAAACGACGGACGGAGTGGGAGCTGCCGCCGTGTTCGGAGAATATGCACGTTCAGCAACCTTACCCTGAGAGTCCTCTGTAATCTATGTAGAGCTGCACGCACTCGAATTAACCAATTCCATTACTAAAACTGACCGCCTCCACAATTATGTCGTATTTTCAATCAGTCTGAGTGCTCTCACCCACCTGAAAAACCTGCACTCTGAACATCCTGTTCATCGTAAAATGCAGCACGATTTACTCACGATGTCCGAGACGGGTCTGTCGGTTGAATTCTGCTGGATCCCCGGGCACGCGGGAATAAGAGGGAACGAGCGTGCAGAATCCCGCGCTAAATAGGCATCTACCCGCCAAGAACAATTTATTTCCATATGTTATCGTGACTGGTTCTCAATCATCAACTCTCGTCTAACATCTCGATGGAACGACGAATGGCAACAGAGTGGACAACAATGCTTGCAATCAAACCATCCGTAGGAGAGTGGGACACCAAGTTTTCCAATAGAAGAGACCAAATGTTCATTAATCGTCTATGCACGGGACACACGTGGATAACCCACACTCACCTAATGCACGTAGACATAGGACCGGACGCACCACCATGCTCCTGTTGCTACCAAGTGGCAATCAGTGTGAAACACTTCTGGATTGCAACGCACTCGCAGCAGCCAGACGAGCCTTCTTGAATCCCCCGTGCACCCTACAACCCCTGCTCACAGAAACAATTTACAGGAAAAATTGACATTCTTCGCGAAACATACCGGCTTCTATGAATCTGTTTGAATCCTCTCCGTTTATGAACGCACTACCCTGCTGAAGGTCGAATTTAAACTCGCGCGCGAGGATGCGCACCGGAACTGATTGATCTTCGTGCCCAACGGGGGAGGGGAGCTTGCATTAACTTTGCGTTGAGGCTCCGGTGAAACACAGAAGCAACTACTACTACTACTATTAGAAGACATTCGAGATATCCCATGAGCGAGCATCTGTGATAGTCTTGGCTGGAGTGCCATCGACAGAAAGAGCCAAAATTAGGGCTGCAAGCAGCAAATAGTTCAGGCCGGAACAAGTGATGAAGAATTTGAGCGAAGAAATGTTAGACCATGAGCCATTTCTCTTTCTACAGTAAGGCACGCCCACCCACACGGCCAACAATACTTGAAGATGGTTCCTCGACAACGTCTCTGATTTCTTATCCATATAAGAGAAGCCTCGGTCAAGCTCTTACCACAACTATATGGACTTAGCGGGTTTGATCTGTCTTAAAGGCCAACCGATCAGAAGTGGCTCTGAAGAGTGTTTGGAGCCAGAATAGGCCAAAATTTCCCTTGGAAGATCTGCGTGTTGCAGTTGAGGCACTGCCGACCAGACTTAAAGCCGACATTCCGAAACTATTTATTTAGAAAGGTTTTTCGTACATTGCATTGTCTGTACTAATATGTTCGTGTTCGGCTTGAATGAGGTATTGTGAATCTGTAATACTGCTTTTAGGTCACCCTGCTAGTATCAAAACTAATAGTTGAAAGTTGAAAGCCTACTCACGGACCCAACCTACCGTAAAAAGCTTATCGCCTTCGGAAAACACACCGGACTTTACTGAGCTGTCTAAACCTCCAACACCCTTGGGGTGGATGGATGCTTATTCATTTTATAGATCATTAACACTTTATTTTAGTATTTTAGTATTTCTTCTTGCTTGGGCTCTATTATATTTATCTGCCCTTTTTTCATGGTGATAAATTTTGAATGTGTTATCATTATTATTATGTGTATCGAGGTTGGTTGAGAGGAGGTGGCCCGGGGAGAGGGGGTGCTCGTGGGATCCGCGGGACTCGAGGACCCGGGGTTTCGGGAACCCGGGGGACTTGGGAGACCAGGTGGATTTGGGGTGGTCCACTTGGATCTTTCTGGGGCCCTTTGGGACTTCCTTGAGA
>SDVV010000754.1:0-29093 GCA_016164225.1 Gammarus roeselii
TATATGTGTGTGTGTATATATGTACATATGTAAATCTGAACATGCCCACACATATATAAATATGTTAGTTTCAACTTCAGTATGGAATATTTCAAATGCCAAGATACCTACATTGAATTGGTGGAAATTACAACACATAATCACATCTAATATATTTACGTGGAAAATAAAAATGAGTTCGTTTTAATTGAAAAATAGGTGGATATATGAGATTTTCCTTAAAATCAGTGGCGTCGTGCCATGTGTTTAGAATGGCATCATGTCATGTGTTTACAGTGGCATCATGCTATGTGTTTAGATTCACGTCATGCCATGTGTTTAGAGTGGCGTCGTGCCATGTGTTTAGAGTGGCGTCATGCCATTTGTTTAGAGTGGCGTCATGTCATGTGTTTGGAGGGGCGTTATGCCGTGTGTTTAGAGTGGCGTCATGAAATGTGTTTGGAGTGGCATCATGCCATGTGTTTAGAGTGGCGTCATGCCATTTGTTTAGAGTGGCGTCATGACATGTGTTTAGAGTAGCGTCATGCCATTTGTTTAGAGTTGCGTCATGTTGTTTGTTTAAAGTGGCGTCATACCATGTGTTTAGAGTGGCGTCGTGCTATGTGTTTAGAGTGGCATCGTGCCATGTGTTTAGAGTGGTGTCTTGCCATGTGTTTAGAGTGGCGTCATGCCATGTGTTCAGAGTGGCGTCGTGCCATGTGTTTAGAGTGGCCTCGTGCCATGTGTTTAGAGTAGCGTCATGCCATGTGTTGAGAGTGGCATCATGCCATTTGTTTAGAGTGACGTCATAACATGTGTTTAGAGTGGCGTCATTTCATGTGTTTAGAGAGGCGTCATGAAATGTGTTTATAGTTGCATCATGCCATGTGCTTAGAGTGGCGTCATGCCATGTGTTTGAAGTGGCGTCATGCCATGTTTTTAGAGTGGCGTCGTACCATGTGTTTAGAGTGGCATCATGCCATGTGTTTTAAGTCGCGTCATGCAATGTAATTAGAGTGGTGTCATGTCATGTGTTTAGAGTGACGTCATGCCTTTTGTTTCGAGTGACGTCATGCCATGCATTTACAGTGGCATCATGCCAAGTGTTTACAGTGTCGTCATGCCATTTGTTTAGAGTGGCGTCATGCCATTTGTTTAGCGAGACGTCATGCCATTTGTATAGAATGACATCATGCCATGTGTTTAGAGTGGCGTCATGCCATGTGTTTAGAGTGGCATCATGCCATTTGTTTAGAGTGGCGTCATGTTGCTTGTTTAAAGTGGCGTCATACCATGTGTTTAGAGTGGCATCGTGCTATGTGTTTAGAGTGGTGTCGTGAAATGTGTTTATAGTTGCATCATGCCATGTGTTTAGAGTGGCGTCATGCCATGTGTTTAGAGTGGAGTCGTTACGTGTATTTACAGTGGCATCATGCCATGTGTTTAGAGTCGCGTTATGCCATGTGTTTAGAGTTTCGTCATGCCATGTGTTTAGAGTGGCGTCATGCCATACGTTTAGAGTCGCGTCATGCCATGTGTTTAGAGTCGCGTCATGACATGCGTTTAGAGTAGCGTCATGCCATTCGTTTAGAGTGGCACCGTGCCATGAAACGAACACGTAAATAATTACAAAACAGGAGATGATTAAAGAACTTCCGATTGCTAAAATGAACATTATCTATTGAACAATCAGCTCTAACGACAAACATAAGGAAATGGTCCAACAACAGCCAACTGTTCGCATTAACGTATCGTAACACGACCACAACTAACCGCAAGGAATGTTAACTCCACGACCACAACCAACCGCAAGGAATGTTCACTCCACCATCATCCCTCCTTCTTAACCCCCTATTGAATACGCTGGCCTTCCCACGACTGAAACCCCTCCCTGAAGCCCAGCCGAGCGGAAGTAACGTGTCCCACCTTCCTCATTATTACTGAGGGGACTTCCCGGCTGGGAAATGCATTGTAATTGCTCCTGAGGTCTCTGGGATGTCGTCTGGGGTCGGCAGAGAAGTAACTACAGGGGAAGGAGAAACAGCAGGCGGCTTCTCCTTGATGTTTAAAGATATGAAGAAAAGTTCACAGGCAAGGTCGGAAGAGGTAGAGTTTATATAACAACATTTATGGAAACAATTACCTTCCGTCCCAACTGGAGAAACTCTGGCTAAAAGCCTGTGTGCTTGGAGGAGCATTGGGGATAAGAGATGGTCTTTTAAGATTTATAATGGTCACAGATGGTTCAATACCAGTATGTCGTTACGTTTTGCCTGGCAAGTCCTTGAAGTGAGGGCCTTAATTAGCATTTGGACTCAAACTTGTGTTGTTGAAGTAATATCAAGACTTGAGGAAAAATCTTTGTCAAGTTGAAATTCCAAATGCGATTTTGCGTCCATAATTCCATGTGTTATAACTGGCATTAGGAATTTGCTGATGGACATTTTTCCTGCCTGAATATTAATTAGAGTGGTTGGGTGCAGCCGTTATTTATTCCTAACAAATAAAATGGAATTATGGTAAAAGCGAAGTGGAAAATAGCAACGGATGCTGGAGCTTTCCGCGGCAGTGAACACAGAGAGCTCAGCAGTGACCAATGGATGCTGGAGCCGTCCGGGGCAGTAACCACAGAGGTCTCAGCAGTGATAAAATCTTTCCAATTCAGAACCCACTTATTCGATATACTGGTAGGAAAATAAGTTTTTATTGTTGTGGTCATTTAAATCCAATAAAATCGCAGTAGCAGATATTTTTGATTGCTTGTTTAAAAGTCTCTAAGACTGAACACGAATGCTGGAAAAAAATGATTGTCATGTCCCCATAGTTGGGCAATGTCAATGCGTAACGAAGGAGATTTCCAGAAAGTAGACGCCTATCAATAATATTCCTATTACATTAGACATGCGCTGGCCAGAAGGTCGGGTAGTATAGTCTGACAAGGTAATTTATAATACAAAAACCTATGAGCAGCAGCCAAGCTAATCTGAAGCGAACGGAAATCATTTGGGCGCATACAGCAATTAAGATGACGCCCGGTACAGGGACAATAACGTCATAGGCCACGCTTGTGACGGAAGTGAAATGGATGGAGCAGCAAGGGATAGTCTGAGAGAGTCAGTGTTGACTCGATCCCGAACCGACTGGTTGCTTGCCTGTGCTCGCTCCTCTTACACCTAACTTGAATTCTTATTTTCTCGACTTGTATAAATTGTATAGTTACAAATAAATCAGATATATTATTCCACCCTTGTTCATCTAGAAGTCCTCGGCATTCAATATCTTAAGATATAACAATGATCAGGGGTGATCATAAACAAATGTGATCACCCCTAATCATTTTATACGATAGGTGCAGTACGTATAGGACGGTACAAATCCTGTGTTATTTCTAGAGCGTCAATGACTCAATAACCGCCCGCCTACCCATCACACGCACGTTTAGTTCTAGTGGATGAAAAATCATTAGCAATTAAAGTGTGACAGCACAAGGCCTAGGTATGTAATGATTTAACATCATGCAATGGTAGTATACATAATCTTAAAACAAAGGGATTTAAGGTATTTCAATTTTATTTAGGTATAATGACATGTTGACAAAATAACATAAATATCAGAATACACAGATTATACAAACCAAGTCTTCGTCAGCGTGAGCTGTTCTGAAGACAACATTTGCTACTTTGGTGAGTTTGATATCAACTTATAAATAGGGTTGAGGAGTAAGGACATAGTTGGAGGACAACCTCTACTCACCACTTTTCAATATGGCATGACAGATGATAGCATTGCATTGGACCATTAATTTCAAGAAAAATAAGCAGAGTAAGCCGGATCACCGACGTTTACTTTATCATGACTATTTACTGTTTCAACTGTCCTATACTAAAAAACCTGAGAGCAGAAAATGTCCGACACGAGGTTATCTATTACTCACACATTGTTTGGCGTATGATGACACAAATGAGTCATAATCGATGGGTACAATAAATGAAACTGATTTCTACATGAACAAGATAATTTGAAATTCGAGCATATGAGGCGAGAAAAAAAATTAGAATGAAAGCATCTATAAAATTAAATTGATGGAAAATAAATATTTGACACGGTAAATTGCATAGCAGAAGTAAATTACAATTCAAGAATTTCTGCACGTACAAGTTCAAACAGGTATAATTTTGGTTTACGTTTAAAGGTAGCTATACATCTACCCGTCTTTATATCTATGGTAAGAGAATTCCAGGTTTTAGCAGCTCTGTATTTTAAAAATAATTGGGACTGTGTTGACGAGTTTCGGGGAATTTGCAAATCCGCATTGTTGCGAAGATCATACATAAGAATATTTCTAATGAAAACACCGTTATCAATGTAAATTAAGTGATTCAAAGCTTTGGAGACAAACATCGTAGCGGAAAAGTTAATGCTGTGACACAATGGAGAATGCTCCATTGACAAAAGAAAGGCAACGTGTAGTCACGTCTGCTAGCATGTGATAGTGTTCTGATGACACGCTTTTGACTAAGAACGAAAGGTCTTAAGTTTGTTTTGTACGTAGACGCATACACTTTTACACAATACGTCAGAAAGGGATGACTAAGGCTATGGTACAATAGACTTTTAGCAGGAGTCGTCAGACAATTTCTAATTTTGTATAGGATGCCACACGATTTGAATAATCTCCGACAACAAATGGGACTTGATCTTTCTAGTCAAGTCTCTGATCTACTGTTACACCGAGAAACTTTGTCTTTGCTACATATGCCACCGGTTGACCGTGCAATTTGACTTGTGTGTTAGGAATGGGTATCATCCTCTTGGAAAATATCATGACCTGCGTCTCGTCGACATTTAGCGTCAGCTTGTTGGATGTGAACCAGTTTGAAATGTGAATAAATTGATTATTCATATTAGTTTTAGTATAATTGAGGTTTTTCCCGGTTAGAAACTGTATTATCATCCGCAAAAAGTACAAAGGATAACCTGTCGCTAGTGTTTACAATGTCATTAATATATACAAGGCAGAGCAAAGGCCCAAGGATTGACCCTTGCGGTACTCCTATATTTAACGTACCTACATAAGATGATTGTATATCCTAACTCACTAGGTGTTTTCTATCATGAAGATAACTGTTTACCCAGCTCTTATCAATGGAACTAACTCCATAATGCTGCAATTTTGCAACCAAAATATCATGATTCACGCAATCGAAAGCTTTGCTAAGGTCCATAAAAGTTGCAACGGTGACTCTACCCCTGTCAAACCCATCAACAACGTCTCCAGCAAATTTAAATAGAGCCTGCTCTGTATTCCTGAAAGCCTGAAAGCCAAATAAATTTTGTCTGAGTAGATTATTTATATTGGGCAATCTTTTTTTATGTCTGTTTTGCTTTTATTCCTGTAATTGGACTAATTTTCGAGATTTTGAGTGCATCAGGAAAAATTCCTTGCATGAGAGACTTATTGATAAGTGGGGTCAAGGGAGCCACAAAAGTCCCAGATATAGCTTTAATTACATTAGTTGGGATGTTATCCTAGCCAGTGTTGCAACTATTTTTATAATCATTAATGATCGCTTTAACTTCGTGTGGGTCGGTAGGGTTGAAGATTGGCTGTTCAGGAATTGCATTCTCTAAATAATGTTCACAAGGGATGTTGTTGCTAATAATTGATTCACTTAGAGTATTAGGAATACCATTGGAGTAATTATTGAAAGCATTTGAAATCGTTCTGGGATCAGTGATGATTTCATCCTCAATAATGATTGAATCCAAATTACTCTGTGTTTTTTCTCCTAGAAGATTACTTATGATTTTTCAGACTTTTTTGCTATTTCCTTGAGAGGTCTCAATCAAATTACGAGCAATATTTGTCAGTTTGGTGAACGCAGTTTTGTATCGATTAAATTCATCTTTACGAGCAATGGGATGCCTTTTGTATCTACGGTACAGTCTGTCCTTCTCTTTTTGTGAGGCAAGTAAGCCCGCTCTCATCCACGGATTCATAGCTTGTTTGTAGCTGAGCTCTTTAGTTGTAAGCGGGAAATGCACCTCGAACAGTTCAATTAATATGCTATGGAACTGCGTGAGAGCATCATTTGGATTTACTGTGGATGGTATCTCATTAAAGTCGTTCCCAGACCCTCTTTAAAGCTTCGACTGTTACGGTCGTTATATTTACGATAGGTAATTATAGTCGGATTACGGGGTGGTGAGAATTCGTTTTTTTGAATGAAAATTGGTTAATGGTCGTAGACACCAGAAATGATCTCAACTGCATGAGTTACACTATTAACACCGTTGGTGAAAATGTTATCTATTAAAGTGGTGGGTAGAGCAGCTGTATGCGTTGGTTTAGTAGTAATTAATGGGTACAGACCATGTTAAAGGAAATCATTACAATAGTCAGCAACTGAATTCAATCTATGACACTGAAGCAGATTTTTGTTATCACAATAAATGTCTACAAAAAGTCTCTGTTCCTGGCCTGATGAAAGAGAGTTCAGGTCTCGGTACAACAGTTAGCTTTTATTTATAAATAAACAAATGCCTCCCTTATTACTCCTAATATTGTTCATAGATAAATTGTAACATGATAAATTATATAAGTTCTGTAATTCATTTGTCAATTTGGTTTCACAGAGCTCTAGCACAGTAGGTGAAAAATGGTCTGTGATATTGATTTAAAGGCTGAGAGAGTTCTCTTTCTTAATACTCATTCTCAATCACTCCGGAATACTCGTTCTCATTTGTAAATCTGGATTTTTTTCGTGGAGGACATTGTTGAAATTATTTTCCATTTCGTGCAAAGCACGATCAAAAAAACTAATATTGTTTACCTGTTCCTCCATTTAGAGTTTTGAGCTGTTATTAGAGAAATTCGGGAGGTTGTTTGTTCATTTACATATACATTTTATTTAATTCTTGTTACAATCATATTCTGACACGAGAAAAATACAATGTTGTAGAACACGCACAAATTTACAATATTTGACGACATATAATAGAGAATGTCGGCGGAGAGAAAGTTGTTGATGATGTTTTCTACAGTCATATTCAAGTACGGTAAAAGTTAGATATCAAACCGTAAGCTATTTTTTGTGCAATTACAACAAGTCGAGCATGAAACTCAATGCAAGAGTTGGATGGGAGGAATGATATTCTAGATTTAAAAAGATTAAGATTAGTAGATATAAGCTTGCCACCAACGGAAAATTGT
This sequence comes from Gammarus roeselii, assembly GCA_016164225.1. Taxonomy (NCBI): domain Eukaryota; kingdom Metazoa; phylum Arthropoda; class Malacostraca; order Amphipoda; family Gammaridae; genus Gammarus; species Gammarus roeselii. The sequence goes on from SDVV010000754.1 coordinate 7,193, forward strand.
TTAAAAATTATCAATAGTCTTTACTAATAGCTGCTTTAGAAAAAAATGAAGCTGCTCGGGGCTGGATGAGTCATAACTCCCCTTCCCCACATTCGTGTGTTCTGATGTTTATACGAGGACTGTGTCTGGGCTTATTGACCAATTCATTTGTACAATCGTCACTAATCAGCCGTGATGACGATGGCCGTCCCGAGAGGGTGTGGTCGCTCTTTTCCTCATCTCCACTGTCGACTGTTGGAGACTGCGGCAGCCGGATGTCGGGGTGACGTACTTCGTCGCCGGCCCATTTCCCTTTGGTGGAGTTGGCTCCGCTGTTCATCAGCTGGTTACCGAACTTCTCAAGAATTTGTCGCAAATTTTTGATTGTTGGAGTTTGGATGCTGGTTGGTGAGTTGACGCACATGAGACGGATGTAAAGGTTGTGGGTTGCATGCATTTTTGGTAGTGTTGCCATTTGAGTTTTTTCCACTGATACTACTCAGTGTGTTCTTGTTCAGGCTGGCATTCTGGTTGCGTTTTGGACTCTGTTGCTGATGTTGAAGGGCTGGAAAATCTTCGCTTGACAGTGTCTTTATTTGATTTTGTGGATGAGGTTGACTAGATCTTGGTTGATGCTGTTGAAGTTATTTGCGTCCCTTATATTTGAGTTTAGGATCCTTAAAATATACCGTCTGATATTGAGTCTTCGGCTTCCTAAACTCATCCATTTGTCTCTGTCTTTCAGGGGAGGTGTTATGACAAACATCATCCTGGACGTAGATCTTTTCTTGCAGAGATTTGAGTTTGGGAGCTGATCTCAGAACGTTGTTTTGGTCCTGTTCTGATATCAATGTCTCAATAATGGGGCGGGGACGTATGAGACTGGACCCTCTGGTTGTGTGACGCCGCTCACCAACGCGGAAAGCCTTAATAAAGCTGCGCTGTGCACCAGTGTGCTTGATAATTTTGTCTAAATTAACTCGCAACTGCTCAACATTTTCACCATCGCTTACTTTGAGGTTGATTATCCTGGTGTGTTTGATGCGACTTTTGTAGTCGAGTATATCAACTCTTTTCCGTGTCACACAACAGTCTTCTTCAATGCTCTGGAGTCGCGGAACCACATTTAATTGTGATCCACGGAATTTTTCGAACTCGGCATTCCGTCCGTACAGATATTCAAGAGAGGCTATGGCTTCATCATGCTTTTTTTGCAAGTCAGTGATCGTGCTTTCACTTTTTGCATGGCGATGAAGGCAGTTTTTAAGCTAATTTTTAAGATGAGCATTTGTATTGCCATTGGATTTTTTTCCTGACTTGGTCATGACTGCATTCACTGAGACTGTTATTGTGGCGAAAGAGGGGAGGGGTATAGAGTTAGGGTGAGGCTTGGAATGTGGGCCTAATTGGGCAAGGAGCACGAAAGGGTCTTTGCGGTTACCTCGCTTTCCGTCTGTAGAGGGTAGCCGGGCAGAGCTTAGCAGCTAATTTTCCACCCTTACACTGATGGAATAAAATTAGCCTTTTTGTCTATCACAAGCACGTAAACACTGTGTTGTAGATATGGGACACACTTTGTTTTCACCAGTGGGCTTAGCAAAGGTTTTAAAACAGCCGATTTAACATTTGCCGTGTATGATATTTAGCACAGCAAATGAAGTGCCCTCCTCGATTTATATATCAAGCAGAGGAGGAACAAGCCACACACCCTCACCTCACGACTTCCAGTTCAAGAACAAAGAGTTGGAATGCGTGGCTATGAGATGCCTCCAATTCTGTCCATCTATTTGAGCAGTATATGAAGAGCTGTTTTGAATCACTATTAAGGTCAGTTGTCTAACTTTGCAAACGTTTATATGTAGGATTTCTAGCCAGCCATCCAAACTATTATTCTTCCGTGACAATAACTAAAAGACAATAAAGGGATCCAATGAAAAAGTTTCAAATCCCAGATGCGTAACTCAACGCAAAAATATACTATTTAGCATTGATCAAATTCGATAAAAAATAATTATTTATTATTCAAGCTTAACATTAGACTGCGAGTGTGTATGATTAAGCCATTTATTATGGGACCTAATAATAATACTATTCTGCATAACAAAGCCCTGTAATTACACACTATCAGCTGAGGTCACCATTAATTAACTGCATTCCTCGAGTATTTACTGCTTCTTTGCACTTTCTGTTGTGTTGTGTGAGCCGGTCTAAGCCCCCACCCTGGCCTCTGGCAATAAAAAGGACGGACATGATACATTTCGTGACCTCATTTATATCTCGCATTGTTGCTCCACGATTATTGCAACAATAATTATGATAATAATTGGGGAAGTTTTCTCGGTGTTGCGGCAACAGAAGAGGCGGAGTTCCTGCCTGTCTGCTTGTTGAAGTTAACCTTGGTGTACGATGCTTATGCTGATCCCTGCTCTCGGCATATCCTGCTATTGAGTGGTAGAGTGGAACATGTGATATCATAGATTTATATATGCATCTGCAATCACATACATGGACAGCCATCCATGCCGGAACTCATTTGCGGGGGTTAACCCATTTGCAGGGGTTAACCCATTTTTCAGGAATTAATCCGTTTGCATGGGTTAACCCATTTGCTGGGATTAACCCATTTGCAGGGGTTAACCTATTTGCAGGGGTTAACCCATTTGCAGGAGCTAACCCATTTGCAAGGGTTAACCCATGTGCAGGGGTTCACCCATTTGCATGGATTAACCCATTTGCAGGCGTTAACCCATTTGTAGGGGTTAACTCATATGCAGTGGTTAACCCATATGCGGGGGTTAACCCATATGCGGGGGTTAACCCATTTGCAGGGGTTAACCTATTTGCAGGGGTTAACCAATTTGCAGGGGTTAACCCATTTGCAGGGATTAGTGGGTGGATAGAAAAGGCAGCTCTCTAAGCCCAATTGCTAGGAAATTGTTTTTGTTTTCACTTCAACTCTTCAGGGAAAACGTCGGCGGTAATTACCAGAGAGAAACATCGATGCTCTCTCTTAAAACGTCAAAAAACATTGTGGCAAAAAAACGAGTCGACACTTCCAGTGCAAGCCGATAAATCAACCGAATGGTTATACTAGTAAAAACACTTGCTCTGACAGTTAGCTAAATAGTTTTAGGAGCAGTTGATGAGCATACAATACAATTAAATTCATCACCATAAGAAAAAGTTCTCGTATCATCAGAACTAAGAAAGGCAAATAATTTCTAAAAATTGTTTATATTTTAAATTGAGTGTCAATTAAAAAATTTCCTCCCACCACAACCGAAGAAAATGTCAGCGCTCTGTCTCCAGGTCGAGTGCAATATAATGGGACAATGCTAAGGATATACTAAATTTCCTTCACACTGCAAACCTTATTCATTTATTGTGAGATGAAGACTGGTTCTGTCGTCACAATCCATGATTAAGAATGGCTGAATATCACAGGCTTTCAGTCGCTTATCTGACCACATAGTATTCTGCCATAGGGTTTGTCATTATGTACCAATACTATACCATCTTTTATTAATTAACTTTTCAGAACGTAAATGCTGTGGAATTTTTAGTGGAAAAGGCGATTCCATTATTAAATTTTACAAGAAAAGAATAAACATAACGAGAGATACGACAACCCAGGAATAAAGAATATTTTCAAAACAAACCCTCGTAACTACAACTCTGGCATATTAGTATCGGATATATCAGACCACCAATCTCTCGTGCTTTTTTTAATGATAACTTTTCAATTGATGAAACACTTTACAGAAACGAACAAATTGAACACAAATTAATAAATGATGCAACTCAAAAGTAATTGTAGGACAAGTGGAATCTTTATGATGTCACTGAAATCGTAAATGAAAAGGACTGAGATCTTGTTATCAAACTATTAACTTGTATAGTAGATGAATGTGATGTCTTGCGTTCGTTTACAATGAAAACAGTATCTACTAAAGACATAATCAGACCCTGGATTACCACTGACATGAAATCAAAAATGAAATGGCTAATCAAATGGCAATAACAATACTTTCTCTGATAAGAATCATAAAAAAACTAGTTTATTATCTTCAATCCTTGGTTCCGTTGTCAACAATATCATAATACAAGTTTGAGTGACATCTATTTACAAAGGTGGCAATATAATTGATACTAGATATTATCGACCCATCTCAGTTCTTCCTTTATTTTCTGAATATTTGAAGAAAAAAAACATTACATACACATATTCTGTTACTTGGATGAAAACAGTATCCTTCATCGAAACCAGTATGGATTCAGATCCAATAATAATATAACTCATGCTATAATAAATCATTTTGCATTACCTATATAATAATCTGTATACAAGCTACATACTATCCTATCTGTTTCTGGACTCTTAGGAGGCCTTTGATTGTGTCGGATATTCAATCTTATCGTCTAAACTAAGCTCTTATGAAACACGGGGAATCGTTGTTGATTTGTTCACTTCATATCTGTCCAACCGCAAGCAATATGTAACTGTGAACGGAATACAATCTACTAAGCTTAATATTACTCATGGTGTTCCTCGGGGTTTGATTTTAGGACCTTTTTTTATATTTTTATCAATGATATAGTTAACGCATCGTCCTCTATCAAAAATATATGATTTACCGATGATTGTAGCCTTTCTACGTGTATCCCTTCAAACAACATACACAAATTAATTCCCACAATTAGCTAGAAACTTGATTAAGTAAATAAGTGACTTATTGAAACTGAATCAGTATTAATGACAAAAAAATGCATTGTTCCTCCTAGGTGAAAAATCATTTTACCGGTCTTTAAAATTGAAAGTGATACCATTCACGAAGTAGAAAACACTAAACTCCATGGTGATATTTCGATGAAAATCTCCCATTCATAAATTTCTTCGATAGCATATCATCTAAATTGTCAAGATATGTAGGCATCCTGTATAAATGAAATAAATTCCCAGATGAATTAGTTTTTGAAACTATATATTTCACGTTGATCCAGAGCACCTAAATTGGAGAATTGGCAGGTAACAGCTAAAATTAAAACTGATGAAAAACTTCAATGCTAAAGAAAGCTATTAGAACAATAAATAGCCTTCCATTAAATTCACATATTAAACATCACCATGAAACTGAAAGATCAATTTAACTCTCAAATTTTCATAAGCTCATTCGCAACATTTTACAGAAACTATGATCATGATCTATTCAAATCAACTTAGAAGTTCTTGAAAGTACACAATCATTGCAAAAGAAATGCTAATGGAGCCAACACCAAATTTACTACTCACTTCAACTCTGTTTGAATGTAAAACTTTCTACCATGTGCTAGCGTCTAAATGTCTCACTTTCAGTTTTCAAGTCTGGAATGAAATAATTATACTTATCATCTTTCTAGACGAAAAGTGTCACATGGCCGCTAGCAGAAATGTTTCGTGCAAACACTTTTCCGTGTATCTATTGATGTAATAATTTTAATTGTTAATAGTTCTCCCCGGCCAATTAGTGTCCGCCATCGACCTGTCTCGGTGTTACTCCATTTGGTGTCTAGGTTTATTCACTTAGGATATCTTTTAGGTCCTTTAGGCTTAGGCATAATGGATAGGTTTGTACGAAAGAATTAGGTTGCTCCAGAAGCACTCAACTAGGGCCTTGAATTTTGTACTAAAATATCATAACTATACAAAAAAAACATGAAATCATAGCATGTAAGCTGTACAGTCTTGTAACCAACTATTAACCTGTTTTTAAACGATTGTCAAATGCATCATTCCAAACCACACACACATCGCGACCATCCATCGTGTTACCATTGCTGAGGATACGGTCTTCTGGTCAACAAATACAGACTTAACGCGGCATACTTAGCTGACATTAGCAAAGGATAACGGGCTTAGCATGCGATAAAGTAGGGGAGAAAGCCATTCCGTGACGTTATTGATGGTCTTAGCAGCTGTGAGAGTCAAAGGATGCGTCTAGTTGAAAACCTTACTGTAATACTAATACAACTAACATTAGTTGATACATGTGTCGTTTCCTTGGAACATTGTGAGTAACAGAGAGGCGGGGTAGGAGCTTGGTAGAGGCCGAGTAGGGGCTTGGTAGAGGCCGAGAAGATGCGAGGTAGATGTCGGATAAGGACGGGGGTTGGGAGATGAAGTATATTAGGAGAAAGAGGAGGAAAGTCAAGAGGAGAGAAGAGAAAAGAGTTGAGGGGGAGGGTGTTGATAGAGGGGCGGGCCCCGCGATTGCTTCCTGTAATTAGGTCCTCGGTTTAGAGGTCGGAGAAAAAGAGAGATTGTGGTTACCTTTGCGGTGTCCTTTTCCGAGTTGGTTTCTTTTACGCAGCCAAAGCTACGGTCACTTGAAATAAATCTAAAATCTAGAAGGAAACCGTGAGTCATTAATTGTCTCCTGCCATCCGCACGCGTGGCAGTAACCCATCGAACATGATCCCTCTGTCTCCTGCCATCCGCACGCATGGCAGTAACCCATCGAAAGGATCCCTCTGTCTCCTGCTATCCGCAAGCGTGGCAGTAACCCATCGAAAGGATCCCTCTGTCTCCTGCCATCCGCACGCGTGGCAGTAACCCATCGAACATGATCCCGCTGTCTCCTGCCAGCCCCTGCTCTCCAATCCTGGGACCGCAGTATTAGAGACGCATAAATCCCCCACGACGACAAGGTTCGGCCAGGCTTTTAATTAGATCCCTGCTATGGGCGATAGCGACGCATGTTTCGTGTCGGTGCAACGTAACTCGACCTCACGGACTTCTGATGGGGTCGTGCTGCAGGAGCCTTCGACCAATTGGTGACGTAATCTTAGGGTACGGCCCACGCTGCATCATCTGGGCCGTCTGGCCAGGCGAATGGGCACCGAACACGACTGGTCACGAATCTGCATAATGCCAGGTGGTACCTTCCGAACGGTTCTGGTAGGATCTACCTCTTGCCCACGTTTCCTAAACTTGGAGAAAAGGTCAATCCTGCTTACGAAAGCATGACTTCAATTCCATGATGTCTATAAATAAAGGAAATAATTTTCAGTCCTTTAAAATATGCTGAAAGTTCGTTGTTTTTTGCATATAAAATTATTCAAATAAATATTTTACAACAGTCTTTTTATCCCTATTAATGAATAAATATATTATTATTACTCAAGTACATTATATTTGGAATGTATCATGATTAAAATTCTTCATCTAATACTTAAACTATGATAATAGGGTCATTGTAAAAGTCCCAAAACTAATCAAGGACAAAAGTACGTTCATCTTAGCCAGAGAAGCCTTGTGCAGTGGAGCATCGGACGGCTTCTCCTCATGTAGCCTGAGAAGCCTTGTGCAGAGGAGCATCGGAAGGCTTCTCCTCATGTCTTAATATAAAGCAGGCCCCGGGTGACCTTAGCTCCCCCCACGCTGCCGCTATTACCATGTCGGGCATGATGGCCTCATCACCTAGAAGCCGGGACCTGCTTAGGTCATGCAGATGGAGGAAGGTCACTTCGCGAGTCTATTTCACGACAGCAAGGAAAAAGGATTTAAAATGAACATGGTTACAAAAAGGGAAATGTCAAACTGCGATTTTATGTGATGAGAACAAGGAAAAGTTACATTGTGAATTTAAGTGAGTAGCTGGACCGATGCTATCTTCATACTAGAGTCGGCGGACCGATGCTATTCTTATATGACAGTAGGTAAACCGATACCATTCTCATACTATAGAGTATGAGAGTATTCTCATACTATATTCTCACACGATGTTATTCTTATACGGCAGTAGGCGGACCGATGCTATCCTCATACGAGAGTAGCTGGACCGATACTATTGCCTAGATGCTTAGATACTAATATGCTTCGATTCTTAAATAATTTGATGCATAGTTGCTTAGCAGCTTAGATGCTAAGATGTTTAGACAATTAGATTCTTAGATAATTAGATGCTCATTACAAAAATATGAATATAGTGAAAAAGTTACCTGACAGGCTAAAAAGACAAGGGCGTGGATACCACTCAACTAATAGTCCTTTGGCGGGGTTGAAGTTATCATGGTGTGTGTGCAAACGGTCTGGTAGCCCATAGACCCAAAGGTAATACGATCAGTGACACTTGTGAAAACACTTCTATAACATTTGACTAGAAAGAGATGACTCTTCGAATGCCACGATCCCGGTTGATGTTGTGGTGGCTGAATCTGCTCAGCTCTCAGCTCGTTTGAAACAGCTACCAGTGTCATCACTCATCTATTCGTTTGAAACAGCTACCAGCGTCTTTACTCATCTATTCGGTTGAAACAGCTACCAGCGTCTTTACTCATCTATCCGTTTGAAACAGCTACTAGCGTCATTACTCATCTATTCGTTAGAAACAGCTACCAGCGTCATTACTCATCTATCAGTTTGCAACAGCTACCAGCGTCATTATTCATCTATTCGATAGAAACAGCTACCAGCGTCATCACTCATCTATTCGTTAGAAACAGCTACCAGCGTCATTACTCATCTATTCGTTTGAAACAGCTACCAGCGTCATTACTCATCTATTCGTTTGAAACAGCTACCAGCGTCATTACTCATCTATTCGTTTGAAACAGCTACCAGCGTCATTACTCATCAAGTAGATGTCAGGGAAGACAACTCGGATGCCCTGAGTTTGTTTTAGCAGATAATACCAAGCTGTCGGGGTAAATGTAATACACTTACCAGAAATTTATTTCTCTAGTCCGCCCTCTACGCATACTCGCAGTTACCAGTCCGTCATAGGCGTTTGAACAGTGGCATTTAGGCGAAGAAGAATATCTCAGGATAAGATTTGGAGTTGATTGCGGAGTATGAGATAAGCAATGCCATGTTATTGCTGGCGCTCAAACAAATGGATAACGACTTGTAGCTGTAACTACTTGGACAGGAAACAACTAAGGTGACACGGGTGACAGGGCAGGTATAGGACTTCACGGAAGAGTTTTGATATAAAATGTGGTTGCATACAGATGCAGATACAGACACGAGGTCGAATCCCACAGAAAGGGGTGGTCAACGGCAAAGCGTAACTCACTCTCCTACCATACACTAATACGCAAACAAACTTTGTCCTTTGGCGATATAGGGTCACCTCAGGACCCCGCAACACACACTTTGGGTCAAAAGTGAGGTCTGAAATTTGTGTCAGCAGCAGGGCCCAAGAGCATTTACTGATTTACCCCTGCTGAGCCATGGTTACCGGGCCTCTTCCACCCACGTCTATCGAGTTTCTAAACGGGACGCCTAAGGTGGAAAAGCACATTAGGGCTACGTCAAAACTCTTCTATTTACGACAATTTTCCACTCACGTTTATCCATTGCTCGCTCTATCGCTACCTTACGCTTATGCCTCTCCTTCCTAACGCCTACTTCGCTTATCCATCAACGAGCACTTCGCTCTACCTCCGCTTTCATCACCCTCTTCACCAATCTCTCACTATCCATCTTAACCATGTGCCCGAATCAACTCAGAACACATGAACCTTCTCTGTCCTCTAACTTAATCACCATTCCTTTTTAAATTCGAACAACGTCATTATTGATCCTATCCCTTAGCGTCACTCCGGCCACGCCCCTCAAACATTTCAAATCAAAAACACTACAGCTCATTACACTTTTTAATGAACCCAACATTTCACGCCCTTCCTTCACTCTTGATTTCACCTCAGTTTCCACTAGATCAGTCCTCCTCACATGAGAACCCAGATACTTAAAACCCTGAACTTCCTCCAATAACATTCCATTTAGGAGGACACTGATTTCGCTCGCTTCAAAACTCTTCGAAAATCCCATTACTTTACTTTTACCAATGTTAACCCGCAGCTTCCACTTCAACCAAACCAAACTTTTCAACCCAACCAAACATTTCCTTCGAATCTGCCACCAGTGCCGTATGACCCGCACACGGTAGTTGACTCAACTCCCAATTCCACCCATTCGCTCTCAATAGTTATAAGCCACGACCCAATACACTCGCGTTCACCTCCCTGACCACTCCATCCATGTAGAAATTGAACAGCCAGAGAGCCATAACGTAGACTTCTCTCAGTCCCCTTCTCACTGTGAACCAAGCAATCACCTCGCTCTACACCCTGATTCATGCTCCATTGCGAACTCAGAAACTCTGAACCGCTTTCAACAGATTTCCGCACACGCCATACAAACGCAACACTTTCCATAGCACTTCTCTGGCGACGCTATCGTAGGTTTTTCTAGATAAATGAAGGCCCAGAACACATATTTTCTCTTCGCAATGTACTTATCACAGACTTGTCTTACAGAAAATATCTGATCGGCACACTTTCTACCATTCCTGAAGCCACGCTGTTCCTCGTCAATCACACAATCCGTACTGTCTCTAATCCTCTTGATATGCACTTTCCCGTACAACTTACCAACTTCGCACAACAAACGTATACTTTTTTGGTTGCAGCGTTCAGTTTTTGTCTTCTTTGCCCTTTTACAGTGGAACTATGCGAACACTGCGCCACTCAATCGATACCACGCCCAACAAAAAAATCTAAATCAGTAGCCTCACCAGCCATTCGACAATCGTTTCTCCACCCTTCTTATGGCACTCAGTCGCCACGCCGTCCAAAACAGGGGCTTTCCCTGCTTTATAACAAGTCTCGCTCCCATAGCCGGCAACCGTGCACCCCCAAACACAGCAACTATATGGGCCTCTCTGATATCCTCAACTTTTCAACAACAAATCAAAATACCCAGCCCACCTTTCCGTACATCACCGCATTCCAAACAACAACCTGCCGTTTACATTTTTCACCACCTCATCCGTTCGGTCTCCACCTTCCTCCAATTCTTTACCTCTTTCCAGAACATCTTTTGTTCCCCTCAAAATTTTGGCACAATCACCTACCCCACCTTACATAAGCGTCCCTCTTTGCTGTAATCCCCAACCGTTTCACCTCTCTTCTCTTTCCTCTATAGCTGTCATAGGCCACCACTGACCTCCTCAGATACTCTTCTCGCCTGCGTCACCTCCAGTTTAACCATATCGTTCCACCAATCTTCCTCCTACACCCGCCGACACGACGCACACCACGTACATTTGTGCACATCTCAACAACGCATGTCTGAACGTCTCCCTTCTTCCATCAACGTCTACTAGAACTCCTCAGACCTGCTTGCCACATAAAGTTCACTCACCTTCACTACTTTTTTTCCTCATCCAATTCTTTTATTCCCTTTTCACCTTCTGTTTCACTCCTTATCTTCCTTTCACCAGTAGATGGTTCAACATTTTTCTCCCTTCCCCTCTCAACACTCCCACATCCAACAGAGTCCTCACCACTCTCTTTGAAATTAACACAAAATCCATAAGCACTCTCTCCTCCATTCCACCATGGGCCATGACATCCCAGTTGTACTTGTGAATATCTTACTTTTTGAACAAGCTGCATCCAGCCTCCAGCTCCTGTTCCATGCACAAGCCTATCTGGTTCTCTACACTGTCATTTCTATTCGGGAGCGCCATACCACCTTATCACATTCTCCACCATTACATTTCCAACTCTCGCATTTAGGTCCCCCAGTACCACCACGTTGTATTGACCTCCAAATCTCTCAATACATTCACTCAGACTAATACAAACTTGCTCCCTTTGCTCTTCACTCCTCTCACTACCTGGTCCGTAAATGTGGTTGCACGAGCCGTTATTGGCTAGGCGCCATCTTCAGCTCCTGCGTTGTTGGAGTTTGCATTATTTTTTAAGGAATTATCGCTACGTTACCGAGGCGGGTGTCCTGTGTATATCACATGAACAAACAAGATTTGGAATGAATTGGTACGCTCCGCATATTATAATAACAAGGATCCAATATTCTATAAATAAAAATGTGTTGAATAATAGTTTATTGCTATTAGGGTGGCCAATTCCGCACATATTCTTTAGGATTGTTTCAAACCTTACAGTAATGCCAGATTCAGATTTATTGCCTTCGAAAGATGTTCGACGACAGTAAAAAGATTGTTTATGTGGGAACAGTCCAGAAACTATGACGGGTAGTGAAATTCTATCGGTTTGGTCGGCCATCTTGTTCTCTAAGACTGGCAATCGGGTGTGACGAACACAGAATGTGAACCATAGGCAAAGTTCTATCGAAGAATGCATTACAATTGTTATTCTCTTCCATGCAGGGCAACGTTTCGTAGCTACAACAAAGAAATAAAAAAATATGCAACCAGATAGGAAATAAGGGTGGCGTATGGTCGGCACATCGTTTCTAGACGGTTGGTGGATGGTTGGCCGGTTGACCGACGGTTGACCGACGGTTGACCGACGGTCGGCCGACGATTGCCTGACGGGTGATCGACGGATGGTCAAGGGTTGGCTGACGGGTTGGCTGACGGTTGGTCGATGGTTGGTTGACGGTTGACCACCAATCGGTCGACAGTTGACCGACGGTTGGTCAAGGGATGACCAACGGATGGCGGACAGTTAGCTGACGTTTAGCTAACGGTTGACCGACGGTTGGTCGAAGGTTTACCGGCGGTTGACTAACGTATGGTATCATGATTAGGCGTCTCATTTCTCTTCATCTTCTTGAATCAGATGCTTAAGTTGATGAGAAAATTACCTACGTCGAATTTAGTTGAGAAGAAGAGCGTCCAATTAGCTCCTCCGTGGTGCCCAGGCCTGTGCGCGCGACCAAAACGTTGACACCATTTTTGCCGTTTCAACGATTGTCTGGAACTGACAGATTGACAAGTGCTTACAAGTGTAAGGAGACAACAAACGGCCTTTTGACTCAAATTGGGTTGCCTTTCGATAGTAAGAAGATTAGTTCTGAAGTAGAACGTCTAAGATAGCATCTTGTGTCTTTATATTTTCTGTTTTAATAGATCAAGAAAGGGAAAGTTTGTTGAAGGAAATAGCATTTAACGATGGTACTTGCAACAACTTAAATTAGCACCTGAAGAGAAAGCCACCGACCCACGGTGTTGATCTGAGATTGTCACAGTTTCATTCCTCGTTAAACCAATGCTGACCGGAGCCATTGCTAAACACCGTTTTGCAACGAGCAGGTACCAATGCCGGGCACCTTTTTTACCGCGCTAGTGCCAATGCCTGGCCCTAATTTAACCGTACGGGTGTCAATGCCGAACGCCATTTTTCACATATTTACTGGTGAGCTCAATCATAGAACGGATACAGTTGTGGTCGCTATTTCCGAGAGGTTTGCCCACTTCGACGTTCGTGACATGAGAGTCGTTTGCACTAGATATAAGATCAAGAATATTGCTATCTCTTGTAGGTGTCTTTAACAATTTGGGTCATAAACTTATCGTCAGCAAAATCAATCAGGCGTTGGCCAGTGGCTTCTGCTTCCCAATCGATGTCGGGAATATTGAAGTCTCTAAGTACTATACTGTTTTGTGTTCTTACCATATCACCGAGGGTGTTGTAAAGATCGATATCATCTGCGACAATGCTCTTGGGAGGACGATAAACTAGTGTGATTTGACACTTTGTATGTTTACCGACGTCTTGAATTGAAATATGTCGTGTCTGCTGCTTGGAATAGGGACTTCTATTATTTGTAGAGTATTTCTCACGAGAAATAATACTCTTCCACCCTTATGGCCTAGTCTATCTTTGTGAAATAGGGAAAAACCCTTGAGTGTGAATTCGCCCAGCTAATTTCTGGTACTTGATTTTATCCACGATTCTGTGATGCCTATTATGTCGATCTCATCGTCAATTGCGAGGATTCCCAATTCGTCGAGCGTTTACATATTAACATTTGAGAGTATTTTGGCTCGGAATCCTGCCCGAAACTCTTCGGTTGCGGTCGGGGGCTGCTGTGTTACTTCGATGGACTTTTTTGTTAGTGTGAATCTATTTTTGTTGGCTGTTCCTCTATCGTTACTGCTGGGTCCGTGCCGTGATTGCTACTTGCTCGGGCGGCGGCCGTTGACTCATTCCGTTGGGCCGTAATGGCGAAGTCTTGTGTTGGGCGTCGATAATGTTTTTTTATTTAATTTCGGTGACGAGGCCAGCACCGGTATTCAGAAGAATGCTTTCGAGGATATCAAGCCCAGACGTGTTTATGCGTGCCTTGTTGGTGATTCTATCGAATTCGTATTTTTTGAGGTTAATCATCGTTTTCCAATGGTCCGATAATGAGATTTGTTGTGCTTTACAGACCGTTGCTATGCGATTGTTTAGAAATATCATCTTGCTCAATTTGTATCTACTTTGGTTTGGATGGGGCACGATGCCAGTGACATGGATGTTCGCGTGCGATCGCTTGACGTTTGTTAGCATGGTTTTATACCTTACCCATGTTTCTTCCGTCTGCGCCACCACGTCTTTAGCCCCGACTTGCAGTATATCGGATAGGTTTAGAAGAAGATTCGTATTCCTTTTTGATTATTCCTTCAATATCGGAATTTTTTTAGGCCTGGTGTATCGATAGTTTTAAGTTGGACTCTCTCTTTTTGCTGATTTGGTTTGATGGAGGTGGAACTGATGCAGCAAATTGGAGAGCCAATTTGCACATGAGGACCTTGACCATAGTCTCGTAGATATCTAAAGGGGAATTGATATCACACAATTTCAGAGATTCGTAAGAGGAAAATTCGCTAGCAAAACGTCGTAAAAATAATTGTTATTACAATAGTAACAATTGATTTTAGCATACAAGCCATGACATGGTACAGTCCCTGCCATGCATTTAGCCACACGATATACTTAAGGTGCGGTCTGCTGATCAGCATTTGTTCACGAATAAGAAACCACTTACAAAAACCCTGTACTATCATTGTCTGGTATGTTCGGCGAAATGTGATATTTTGTGGGGATAATTGAATATTGATACCCGGGCAAAAAATAAAACAGTTCAGAATTTATGAATTCTATTTCTCATGTGGTTGGGTTTAAATAAATTTTAACATTGAACAAGATTTGACTATACAATATCGAACATGAGTGACTGAAACGTGTTGATGGAGAGTTCGCACATGATCGGCCACTGCCACTTTATTAGGCACAAGCGAGAATGATCAAAGACTGGCCACTAAAAATAAGGAAATTGATAACCCAGGAAACGTTGCAAAATAGCGGACACATGAGGGGAAGCGGAGGAGGGTCACATGAGGGGAAAGCAGAGGAGGGACACATGAAGAGGGAAGCGGAGGGGGGACACATGAGGGGGAAGCGGAGGAGGGTCACATGAGGGGGAACGCGGAGGAGGGACACATGAAGGGGGAAGCGGAAAGGGGACACATGAGGGGGAATCGGAGAGAGGACACATGAGGAGGGAAGCGGAGGAGGGACACATGAGGGGGGGAGGGGAGGAGAGACACAATAGGGGGAAAGCGGAAGAGGGACTGATGAAGGGGGAAGCGGAGGAGGGACACATGAGGGGAAGCGGAGAGGGGACACATGAGGGAAGAAGCGGAGGGGGACACATGAAGGGGGAGCGGAAAGGGGAACACATGAGGAGGGAAACGGAGGGGGACACAAGCGGGGGGAAGCGGAAAGGAGACACATGAGGGGGGAGTGGTGATACTCCAGCTCCCCGTGTGTTGGTTTCCACACAGGGAAAAGAATTAAAAATATTATTTCGCGGTAAAATACATATAAGGTATTCTGGAGGGACTTTGGAGGAACACTGTAGGGTCAAACAATGATGCGGCTAATATCGTTATAATGTAACTTTAAGAATAAGTAAACTGAAACTAAATAAGTAATATTATTACACGGCCAAGTGTGTAATCGTGTTGTCCCATATTTGATCCCATAAAGACATGTGTTACCTCACCTACCATCTCTCGTTGGATGTGTAGTGGTTAAACGCCTCAGGAGTTTTCAGTCTACAAGAAAAATGTACTGACACACAGAACCAAAACAGGTAGTATTTTCTACACGATTGAATGTGTTATCGGGATGTTCCATTCTTAGCTCGCTTTGGTGTGTCGATGTTATTGACACGCCTGAATTGCACCTACTCCATCTGACTGGGCGTGTAATTATTTAATTTTATAAAAATGACTATAAAAACTAAAGAAATCTCTACATTTCGTCAATCAAATAAGCACGGAATATCAATCCAACGCGTATTTTGATAAATGACATTAAACTTTTACCACTTTCAATACACTTTCCAACTAATTTCGCAAAGAAATCACTTGGAAGAGCACATTCAGGCAGACTACGAGTACGATGATTCTTAAATCCAAATCCCAGTTTATGTAGATCTATTGCCTGGTCCGATATGATTCCACACACGACCTCCTCTAAGGTCGCCTCATTAGCTGCGGTGGCCTGTCTTGCAGCTTCATATTTCAGCTTGCATTTTATAGAGGATAATTTCTGACTTGGAGGTACTTAGCATTCTGATATGATGATAATATCATCAGACTTAGCAGTCCGAAAAAGGGAATCACCAGAGACCACTAGATAACACACGCGATCGTGATAGTAATACAAATTTTTAAATATTTAATAGGGCTGAAGAGCTAATTCATTTATGATAAATAAATATATGGCACGTCTATAAATAAAAAGAATTGTGCCTGCTCAGGAACCGCAACAGCCAGCGGTCTCACAGAGTGTTTACACCAAAGTTAAGCAATCTTAACTTGGTATTGAACAGTAAAGAAGTTTACTCGTATACTTGCAGAACCTTTCCATTGAAGTCTGAACACTTTTTAACCAGGTAAAAGGCATGTTCATGTACTTGACTGACCTTTGAACAATGAACACATAATTAATTTGATACCGGGAAGGGCTTAAATGGCATGGAGAGAGACCGTAGAAAGAGGAGTGACCTTAAGTTTCGGAATACTCATCTTAGGTCGTATATTTGATCGAATAAACAAATCATCCATCCACCTATAACTAGAGAAAACTGCTATCGTGTATGGACCATCTTATAGGGTAGTATTGGTCGATATGGACCATTCTTGTTGAGTTACCGAACATCACATTAGCCACGAAAATTCAACCGGTCGGACTATAAGTGTAAGGTTTCCGACCAGTACCGGTCTGACTATAAGTGTTAGGTTCCCGACCAGTATCGGTCTGACTATAAGTGTTAGGTTTCCGACCAGTACCGGTCTGACTATAAGTGTTAGGTTTCCGACCAGTACCGGTCTGACTGTAAGTGTTAGGTTTCCGACCAGTACCGATCTGACTATAAGTGTTAGGTTTCCGACCAGTACTGGTCTGACTATAAGTCTTAGGTGACCAGTACCGGTCTGACTATCAGTGTTAGGTTTCCGACCAGTACCGGTCTGACTATTAGTGTTAGGTTTCCGACCAGTACCGGTCTGACTATAAGTGTAAGGTTTCCGACCACTACCGGTCTGACTATAAGTTTTAGGTTTCCGACCAGTACCGGTCTGACTATAAGTGTTAGGTTTCCGACCAGTACCGGTCTGACTATAAGTGTTAGGTTTCCGACCAGTACCGGTCTGACTATAAGTCTTAGGTTTCCGACCAGTACCGGTCTGACTATAAGTGTTAGGTTTCCGACCAGTACCGGTCTGACTATGGGTGTTAGGTTTCCGACCAGTACCGGTCTGACTATGGGTGTTAGGTTTCCGACTAGTACCGGTCTGACTATAAGTGTTAGGTTTCCGACCAGTATCGGTCTGACCATAAGTGTTAGGTTTCCGACCAGTACCGATCTGACTATAAGTGTTAGGTTTCCGACCAGTACCGGTCTGACTATAAGTGTTAGGTTTCCGACCAGTACCGGTCTGACTATAAGTGTTAGGTTTCCGACCAGTACCGGTCTGACTATAAGTGTTAGGTTTCCGACCAGTACCGGTCTGACTATAAGTGTTAGGTTTCCGACCAGTACCGGTCTGACTATAAGTGTTAGGTTTCCGACCAGTACCGGTCTGACTATAAGTGTTAGGTTTCCGACCAGTACCGGTCTGACTATAAGTCTTAGGTTTCCGACCAGTACCGGTCTGACTATAAGTGTTAGGTTTCCGACCAGTACCGGTCTGACCCTAAGTCTTAGGTTTCCGACCAGTACCGGTCTGACTATAAGTGTTAGGTTTCCGACCAGTACCGGTCTGACTACAAGTTTTAGGTTTCCGACCAGTACAGGTCTGACTATAAGTGTTAGGTTTCCGACCAGTACCGGTCTGACTATAAGTGTTAGGTTTCCGACCAGTACCGGTCTGACTATAGGTGTTAGGTTTCCGACCAGTACCGGTCTGACTATAAGTGTTAGGTTCCCGACCAGTTTCAGTGCGCTGTCTATGTAAAGTAGCAACCAAAAAAATAAACTAATCTTTTCTGAGGTGGAATTTACTTTAAACCCAAAATTATTTCTGTTTTATATCTGGACCAAGCTTCTTAATGAATAATATTAATTACATTTGCGATTAGTTCAAATATCGAGTGAAAAATGACCATTGAAGGTTTTTTCTGAATCTTCAATCCTAAACTAATTTTCTTTCGCTACTGTACATAGCTCGAGATCCGTGCGACTGTTACCAGTTATGAGATCAATACTCCCCTTATGAGGGCAATACTCCCCTCGAAGGATCAGAAAGGAACTGCTGTGTTACTAGACATGGTTGGTCAGGCATCAAGCAAGGGTCCCCTCTGCTGTGTTACTAGACATGGTGGGTCAGGCATCAAGCAAGGGTTCCCTCTGCTGTGTTACTAGACATGGTTGGTCAGGCATCAAGCAAGGGTCCCCTTAATTAACACAGACGGCTTTGTGGCCCGTTGCTATTTTACTAACCGACCACCGGAAAATAACTCGTAACGATTTCTAGCCAGCACATGAGAAATAATCATCTTTTGTCTATAAAACAAATGTGTGCAGTCAAATAAATAACCACAACATTTGCTTAATAAATTCGTTCCCAATTCAAAATGGCTCCGTATGGTACCCACTACCCCGCGCTCCTCTGCAAGAACGAGTCATTTATTTTCGGCTTCTGCATCCCACAGTACCCAATTTTCGGCTTTTGCTGACGCAAAAAAGTCCTACTATATTGAGCCCGGGCACTGTGTTTGCATGTCCAGGGGGTATAGGGGTGGCTTGCAGGGGAGGGGTTAGGAGGCACTATTGGCTCAGGGAGGGTATCAGATTTGCAAAGAGAATAGAGTCTACACATTTAGAGATTTATGTCCTATAGAGAATATTGATTAGAAATAAAGTGAGATTGTGGGGAATAATTTTTTTTATGATGACAATACTTCTAAATTGACGTAGAGAAAAGAAGAATGCAATTGAATGTTAGAGTTCAGAAGAATAATAAGGTGAAGGTTCATTGATACCCACGGACAAAAAAACACAATGCAAACGAAAAAAATACAAGAAAGGATTCGGGTCATGAACATGTAAGTAGAGAGGATGGGAAAATGTGGGTTTGATTGAAGATTGTGAAAACACTGGGGTAAGAAGGTGAGTATGTTGAGTAAATGGCAGACAGGACTGGGCTGTCAGGGGAGAGAAGGGGGGGACAGGCTTTCCAGGCCATTATCAGGTGCCGGGATCGTAAACACAGAGTGACGGCGGGCAAAGGTGGACGGATTCACCGGATATTTCCTACCCTGGCCTTTATAAGCTCGATAAAAATCTGTGATGGAGGATCAACCCCTAAGAGTGTTTTCCTAACGCTGACATATGCGGACACACGTGGACACACACGGACGCAGATGTTCCTAACGCTGACACATGCGGACACACGTGGACACACACTGACACAGATGTTCCTAACGCTGACACCATGCGGACACACGTGGATACACACGGACGCAGATGTTCGTAACGCTGACACATGCGGACACACGTGGACACAAACGGACGCAGATGTTCCTAACGCTGACACATGCGGACACACGTGGACACACACAGACGCAGATGTTCCTAACGCTGACACATGCGGACACACATGGACACACACGGACGCAGATGTTCCTAACGCTGACATATGCGGACACACGTGGACACACACGGACGCAGATGTTTTAACGCTGACACACGTGGACACACACGGACGCAGATGTTCCTAACGTTGACACATGCGGACACACGTGGACACACACGGACGCAGATGTTCCTAACGCTGACACATGCGGACACACACGTACGCAGATGTTCCTAAAGCTGACACATGCGGACACACACGGACGCAGATGTTCCTAACGCTAACATATGCGGACACACGTGGACACACACGGACGCAGATGTTCCTAACGCTGACACATGCGGACACACGTGGACACACACTGACACAGATGTTCCTAACGCTGACACCATGCGGACACACGTGGACACACACGGACGCAGATGTTCGTAACGTTGACACATGCGGACACACGTGGACACAAACGGACGCAGATACTCCTAACGCTGACATGCGGACACACGTGGATACACACGGACGCAGATGTTCCAAACGCTGACATATGCGGACACACGTGGACACACACGGACGCAGATGTTCCTAACGCTGACATATGCGGACACACCTGGACACACACAGACGCAGATGTTTCTAACGCTGACACATGCGGACACACACGAACGCAGATGTTCCTAACGCTGACATATGCGGACACACGTGGACAAACACGGACGCAGATGTTCCTAACGTTGACACATGCGGACACACGTGGACACACCCGGACGCAATGTTCATAACGCTGACATATGCGGACACACACGGACGCGGATGTTTCTAACGCTGACACATGCGGACACACACGGACGCAGATGTTCCTAACGCTGACATATGCGGACACACGTGGACACACAAGGACGCAGATGGTCCTAACGCTGACATATGCGGACACACGTGGACACACACGGAGGCAGATGTTCCTAACGCTGTCACATGCGGACACACGTGGACACACACGGACGCAGATGTTACTTACGCTGACACATGCGGACACACGTGGACACACACAGACACAGATGTTCCTAACGCTGACAAATGCGGACACACGTGGACACACACGGACGCAGATGTTTCTAACGCTGACACACACGGACACACACGGACGCAGATGTTCCTAACACAGACACATGCGGACACACGTGGACACACACGGACGCAGATGTTTCTAACGCTGACACACGTGGACTCATACGAACGCAGATGTTCCTAACGCTGACATATGCGGACACACGTGGACACACACGGCCGCAGATGTTTCTAACGCTGACACATGCGGACATACACGGACGCAGATGTTCCTAACGCTGACATATACGGACACACGTGGAAACACACGGACGCAGATGTTCCTAACGCTGACATATGCGGACACACGTGGACACACACGGACGCAGGTGTTCTTAACGCTGACACATGCGAACACATGTGGACACATACGGACGCAGATGTTTCTAACGCTGACACACGCGGACACACACGGACGCAGATGTTCCTAACGCTGACACATGCGGACACACGTGGACACAAACGGACGCAGATGTTCCTAACGCTAACACACGTGGACACACACGGACGCAGATGTTCCTAACGCTGACACCATGCGGACACACGTGAACACACACGGACGCAGATGTTCCTAACGCTGACACATGCGGACACACGTGGACACACACGGACGCAGATGTTCGTAACGTTGACACATGCGGACACACGTGGACACAAACGGACGCAGATACTCCTAACGCTGACACATGCGGACACACACGGACGCAGATGTTCCTAACGCTGACATATGCGGACACACGTGGACACACACGGACGCAGATGTTCCTAACGCTGACATATGCGGACACACACGAACGCAGATGTTCCTAACGCTGACATATGCGGACACACGTGGATACACACGGACGCAGATGTTCCTAACGTTGACACATGCGAACACACGTGGACACACCCGGACGCAATGTTCATAACGCTGACATATGCGGACACACACG
>SDVV010000755.1:0-14393 GCA_016164225.1 Gammarus roeselii
ATATATATATATATATATATATATGTTCACATATATATGTACACTCATATTTATGTATGTATGTATGTATATATATATGTATCTGCTATTTCAAAATATTTCTATAGTGATCATATAAATGGCAATCCCCCTTATTTTTCTGTCAATGTTATAACCACATATGCTAATCCAATTTTAAAAGGCTGTTCTGTGTACTTGCATTACTTCACATTTTCTGATGGTGTGCCCAACAGGGGGGTAGTAGCGATAACTCTCGTCTGGGCTCCTGTGTAAATAGACCTCATATCTAATCTTGCTAATAGTGCTATCTTTAAGTGCCATTTCCGTTGTTATTATCCATATTCTTGTTTGTATTGTAAACAACTTCTTGTTGCCCCAAATCTCGAACCTGATTTAAAAGTTGTTGAAATATTTGTCTTCAATTTTTGAAATATCGCACTCTGACACTTGTAGCTACTATTTAATTAAGAACAACTTGTACAAAATGTATTTCACTTGTAAATCTGCAGTATCAACAGAAGCCCTGCGTAGTTCATTAACAGGATTATTACCACATACATCCTAAGGCTCCCTTGAATGTGTTACACTTGAAAGATATCACCTAATGTATAATAGAACTTTTTTACATAGTCAGAGAATGGCCACAAGTTTTCTTTTCGACAAAGACTCGACTAAACGGATAGCTATTACCCTGGGTTCTTCAGAGAGCAGTGATGCCTTCCTTAGGCATCACTGCCCAACCGGGAGGGTGAACATCCTTGTTTCCATTCAGACTCTTCTCTTCTTGACTGTCTCCCATTTTCTCGCCCATACGGAATTTACTTGCTTTTTATTCATCTCATTTACATCTTATGATTAGTTCAAATTTCTGTTATTTACCTCATTTGCAAGCTTCTGTTTTATTTAAATTTCTTTTACCTTATCTCAATCTCCTTCTGAACTCTCCCAGTAGTCGTTACATGCGTTCATAGACGCACACAAACACACACGCACACCGGTGTGTTTGTGTGGTGGCTAATAACAGCCAAGATGCTCGCTTCTTTCATGCAACCTTTCTCTACGACCTGTTTTCCATTCTTGCTGTTTCCATGCATGCGTGAGAATCTCTACTCTGAGTGTAGATCTCATGCATGGGATCCTCGTTTTGTTTCTTCATCTTCACCCTTAGCAGGTTTTGGGGCGCATGGCTCCCGGCACCTCAAGGACGACGGTGAATCCTTGGGGCTCTGGAGCAGAGTAGATAGTGTGTCAATATTTTTGCTGCCACCCGGGGAGTGCAGAGACCATATGGTCGCAGCACCTTAGGAGTTTGTGTACTACCTGTGGCACCCGTGTATACCCCTGACGTTCGCCACGTAAAGGACAGTGACTTTACACAGTAGTAACTTTTCACTAAGACTGTAAAAAATCTATAACTTGAAGAAGCACTGTCTGCTGATTTTACGTTCGGCGCTAGCAGGACGCTAGAAGCCTAGTCACTCTAATTTTATTCATAGAAAGCACTGGTATTGCCAGAGGCTAAACTGTAAATAGAAAGGGTTTCGGAAAGCGCACCATTTGAATCATCCTTGTGTTTGTTTATTCGGCGGGTGGCCCGCTACGCATAGCTTGGAAAATGTGTTTGCATCTAAGTGTTGCGAGTGAAACTGCGTTGAGTGTTGCTAGTAAGTATAAGGAGCAGCATAACGAGTGGTATATATTTCCTCGTTGATTTTACTGTAGCTATCCATGAGCGAACGGTCACAAATACGGTTTGCTGTTAGAACGCAGACCTTCTGTAATCATTTTGCTGCCAAATGTTGTTAGCTAAATCCCCCAAAATGTTGAATTAGCCCAAACACAAACGCTCGTTGTGATATGCGTACCTTGTTATGATTCAACGCTGGTGAGCAATTGGGTTTTGCAATTGTTTTTTTTTTCAATTTGTGCCGCAAGATTGCATCAATGCCTGTCGAGCTGGTGGGCGTCAATCAATTTGCTTTCATTGATGCCCTAAACTGAGTCAGGACTTCTTCAATTGTTTCGATCATCGTTCAGAAGATATCAAGGGGACTTCATGTTCTCCATGCGACCGTTATTACCTATTTCAAGGAGTGTTTTTGTAACGACATGATACCTAACGTGCCTACTGCAAAGCTTTGTTGGTTGTCATGTATATATTTATTGTTTAGGTTCAAAACAATGATAACAGTCGTATGACGAATGTGGCGTATCCTTGTCTTCCGAACGAGGTTTCAAGCAATGAAAGGAGTCCGGGCTCTGTTTAATGCGACAAAGAAGGCAAACTCGTTGTCGCCCACCAGCTCGACAGGCAGTGATAGCTAATTTGTTTAGTTTGCTCCAACAATGTGTGTTGTAATAGACTTATCTTGATTTGATTCATTTTGGCTGAATGCGTTTTACACAATTTAATTTTACGGCTTAGTTTTAACGATTTGTTTTCAGCCGATTGCCAAACTCCTGTAGTCACGACTGTCTCGCCAAACTCCTGTAGTCACGACTGTCCTGCCAAACTCCTGTAGTCACGACTGTCTTGCCAATCTCCTGTAGTCACGACTATCTTGCCAATCTCCTGTAGTCACGACTATCTTGCCAAACTCCTGCAGTCACGACTATCTTGCAAAACTCCCGTGGTCACGACTATCTTCCCAATCTTCTGTAATCACGACTAGCTTGCTAAACTCCTGTAGTCACGACTATCTGGCAAAACTCCCGTAGTCACGACTATCTTCCCAATCTTCTGTAATCAGGACTAGCTTGCCAAACTCCTGTAGTCACGACTATTTTGCAAAACTCCCGTAGTCACGATTATTTTGCCAATCTTCTGTAATCACGACTAGCTTGTCAAGCTCCTGTAGTCACGACTATTAATCGATACACATAGTCAATTTATTTTATTATTTCCATGAGTTCTGGATACTTTTCCTCCATTTGGTTTCTACATAAACTGTTAACTGCATGCCTCTGTTTATTGCACTCACTCCTTTCACTAAGAACACCTTGCTAGTCGAAGCCAAGAATTATCAGCTACACTTTGTCGATCATTCCGAGAGCCACGCGGGCACCCACTTAGTGGAGACCTTACTGATCCTAGTAAATTACCCTACACGAGGCCGCTACTGTTTCTAGCCGTAATTTTTACACAATCAATATGATATGGTGTCTATTTATGGTGCAGACATTCAGACCAATCCTTTTACAGGTCTTTAATCCAAAATATAGCAGAAATACTAGTTGGTTTATACACTTACATGCCGGAAAAGACTTTATTCGGAGTTCAAGTTCTCAGGAAACAACCCAAAAAATGACACAAAGATACAAAACAAATTAACATTTAAAAACGGATACCATTTCCATTGTTATTAAACCAACCCTAAATTTATCTGCTTGAAATATTGCGACTTGAAAATTCATATTGTGTACACAGCACCACACCTTGTTCTAAATTAAATGGATTATTATGATGAAAAAAATAAAAATCACTATTGCTGTTGATTTGATTTTGCTGAACTTTGGACTACCAATACGACTTCAGCGCATCGCGAACATGATTCGTCAAAGCCTGATCGATGAATCTTAATCCAGTGACAATTCATTGCTAAATGGCACTAACCAAAGGTGGATTTAGGTACACTAGGCTGGTTATTAAGAGCAGTAAATAAAGCTTCTTTCTTCTGTATTTAGCGCAGTAACAAACTGTGCTTTACTAGAACAAACTAAATCCAGACTCCGAACAGCGTTGAGAATAATATTTGGTACAATTATAAGTTATTTATTCCAGCCTAACCAACCCTGGTTTGTTTCTTTGCCTTCCTAGAGGGCGCCACCTACCGGGCAACATTTCTTTCATTTTGTTTCCTTATCTATTGTTATCAGGTTACTATCTATCTTCCAGCATAGAACTTATCGGTATCGGGTCGCTATTGGTGGACACCTCGATAGCTGCTTCCTGATTGGGGCATCGTATTACCTGCTTCCTGATTGGTGCATTGTAATACACAGCTTATCAGCTAAACATCCTATCTTCGGGCCGCACACTCTATTCTTTGGAGAAAATGGCGTCTCTTATTGCTTGTATCTGACTGCAGTGAATCAAGTGTTTCTGCTTGAAAAATGTACATTATGTGGTATGATCAATTTTTTTATTGCTTTCGGTGCCAGAAGGACCTTTTTTCGAGCGCACTAGGAAGTTTTGTCACTCTAATCTAATCTATTTTTTATTTGTATATATATATATCGTTGATGTTAGAGCTAAGTTTTTTTCGACTGCATGTGAGTTGGGTCATGGGTGCGTCACCCCCCTCCTGGGAGATCAGGTCTTGCGTCTGTATCTGTATTTATCCTCGTTTGTTACCCAATAACATCGTAATTAAAGTGTACCATTTTATGAATAATATTTCCTGGTTATCTAACGGCTCATGACCCAGAAATGGGACTGTAGTTACCCAATGTTACATAGCAACAGTTCTGTTAATGTGTGGACTCCTGTTGTTCAGCCATTAGTACGCGGCGTACGCATTAATTCATTGTATAGATTCATTCTTCCTGCAGTTGTTTATAAACTGAAATGGTACTTGATAATTAACTACGAATTGAAACCGTCTATCACTCGATAGTGTGATATTGCGTTTGACATGAAATGGTACTGAATAGTCATCACCCTCATCTAAGCATCATTGTTCATAGTATTCTCAAGTTTTTGTTTATGTAGCATGAAATGTTTCCCCTCATTCCATGTTGGGACAAGAAATATCTATCATTCTAATCTTACCCATAATTCCTTGGCAATGTAGTAAGCTGTATCCTGTTCGATGTTTGTGCAGGTTCATAGTATTCTCAATTGTTTCTTAAGGTAGCATAAAATGTGTTCCCGTATTCCGTGTTGGTGCAAGATATATTTGTCGTTCAATCTTATTCATAACTCCTTGGCAATGTAGTCAGCTGAATCTTGTTCAATATTGTTGGTATTTCATTCTAAATATCTAATGTTTTCTTTCAATTAGTAATCCATCATGTAGCACCAAACCCATCAAACTATCTCACATTTTCTGTACTTGAAATTCTCCCTTTCCCCCCTCGCTCTCGCCAAGGAACATTACTCTTCCCACTCTCCCCTCCTAACTTTTCTTTCTCTCTGTTGCAGGTTTCGTCCAGCGGCGCAACTCGAGTAAGTCGGACACGCAATCCCTGGCCTCCTTCTCTTCGCTCTGGGACTTTTTAGACCAGTTCTAGGGTCGGTGGCGCTTTCAGCTCCTAATGCGACACTTGCATTATTATTATAATCGTTTTTTACACATTTTCTCGTTAGTCAGAGATTTTGATAAAGTTCACATCGGGGAAAATGGTTCGAAATCAAGTAGCTATGATGAAGTTCACCTCGGGAAAAGTTATTCGAAATCAACCAGCTACCCGACCTTTTAGCTGACAATTCGGTACTTTCATGTACAAATACTTTCCGACCAACTTTTGCTTGTTAGTCCGAGCGTTTGATAAAGTTGACACATTGTGAACAATGTGTTGGAATCAACTAGCTACCCGATGTAAATTTCTATGACTCTCCAAAGAAATAACTCCACATGAGCACTCGTGCTGGTATTGTTTCCTTAATCTAATCTATTTTAGGTCAATTGCTTTCGGGTTATTTTTTTGTCAGTGCGATACAGCCGCACGGGTGTTCTCTGGACGTTTCCTGCAAGATCTGAATCACTTCCCCAACTTAGTGTGTTTTCAGACTTGAATTATGGCGGAACCGTTTCAGGAGAGACTAACAGAATATTCGTCTGCATTTGCAAATGTTAATTGTTATGTGCGTATGTAGGTGTGATATGTGAGAATATTTTGGCTAAAATAGGTAATGAATACATGTTTACACGTCCGAGTGTGTACACGTCACAAATCCTGGAATAAGAGGAAAGAAAATGATCATCATTAGACGTTAAACTATCCGTCTCTGAACTCTACCGATTGAATATAGAGATATTTGTAATTAAATGGGAATACTCTTTTATAATTAATACATGTTCACAGTCACAAGTATTAACAGTTTCTCGTTCACAATAATCCAATAAGACATTTAACGTATAGCTAAGCTTGATTCGTTCGTGGTAAGGTCTTCGCACAATTCTAGTGTCGCTAGACCGTTGTGTAGGATATGAAAGAAAAAGCTATGTGGATTGCCAGTATACGTTCTGCTTATAAGGTGGTGTAAACACACTGCATGTACCTAATTTAGTGTAGATCTCCTAGCGGAGTATCTTTGGCTTGGCATCTTTGACGATGCGCTGATGGCGGTGTTGAGCCCAACTGGTATGAAAGATACATTTGTTGATTATTTTGCCCAAACCCTTGCAGAAATGGAACAATTTGACGGAACATGTAACGAGATAATGTATTTTGCTCAACACTAGCTGATGGTCACAATCTAGATACTGTAACTTTGCCCATCATTGGCTGATGGTCACAATCTACATATTGTAACTTTGCCCTTCACTAGCTGATGGTCACAATCTAGATACTGTATCTTTGCCCATCACTGGCTGATGGTCACAATCTAGATACTGTATCTTTGCCCTTCACTGGCTGATGGTCACAATCTAGATACTGTATCTTTGCCCTTCACTGGCTGATGGTCACAATCTAGATACTGTATCTTTGCCCTTCACTGGCTGATGGTCACAATCTAGATACTGTATCTTTGTCCATCACTGGTTGATGGTCACAATCTACATACTGTAACTTTGCCCTTCACTGGCTGATGGTCACCATCTAGATACTGTATCTTTGCCCTTCGCTGGCTGATGGTCACAATCTAGATACTGTATTTTTGCCCTTCACTGGCTAATGGTCACAATCTACATACTGTAACTTTGCCCTTCACTGGCTGATGGTCACAATCTAGATACTGTATCTTTGCCCTTCACTGGCTGATGGTCACAATCTAGATACTGTATCTTTGCCCTTCACTGCCTGATGGTCACAATCTAGATACTGTATCTTTGCCCTTCACTGGCTGATGGTCACAATCTAGATACTGTATCTTTGCTCTTCACTGGCTGATGGTAACAGTTTCTTGTTGTAATGGCTTACCGTGCGTTAACGTTATTGCTTAGCCTGCAATGACTATGACGGTTCACTTTTAGAACACTTGCTCCGGAAACTCTTTATGAATAGTTATCCAGGTTTTATCCAACCTCTATAAATTCTTGAATAGCGTAGCTATTGCCTTTCCAAAGAATTACAAGAACTGTTTATTTGACGCTCTCTTGAAACATTACGCTGGTAACCTTGGGCACTCTAACCTAATTTTGCCATTCGGGCATGAGCAACTTTACTGCCCATGGTACAGATTTGCCGCTTGAATGATAAGCAAGTTGGCCCATGGTACAGATATGCCGCTTGAAGGATAAGAAGCAAGTTGGCCCATGGTACGGATATGCCGCTTGAATGATATGAAGCAAGTTGGCCCATGGTACAGATATGCCGCTTAAATGATAATAAGCCACGTCCGAAAATTTCCTGCCGTCCTTCTCTTCCCATGCTAATATTAGCGATTTCCTTCTAAGCCACCACTAGGCTATATACATTATTGATATCAACACTACTTGGCTAGTCAAGTTACAATTTTTGAGCTCTAATCTATCCATCACAGTAATGATATCGATAGACCAATGAAATCTTCTTAATAACTGTTAGTAATTTGATATTAATGTTTTCCTTGCTATTTAATATCTTCAACAACTATTTATCAGTCTCACAAAATAGCAACAAATCTACTCAATAAATAACTTACCGCTATTTGCATGGAACTAACATTTTCCTGATCAGGACAATTATGACCTGATCTCCGTTCTTCTACATTTCTGTTCTCCTAACCGTTATATCAACGGTGCAGTTACGACTTCAATACTTGACATTTTCATTTTATCAATTTACCGCTTCCTTGCCAACTTTTTGTAGCCTGATGAACGGACTCATGGTCAGGCTTTCCTCAGATACACCGCTAGGGTGCTCATCATGCGCTAACAACCCATGGTACTCCAATGTAGCATGCCCGTCAGGACCGACAACTCGTCAGCGGCTCACCCGTGGAGCTTTCGCTTGCTAACTCTTCTCCTTCTATCACCCACTAACGTCCGCCTTTAATTGTTTCTTTTTTACAGATCAGTCGCAAAAGCGCTCGTCTAAAAAGCGATCGAATAATAAAATTAAGAAGCCTGTCAATAAGAGTATCCAAGCAAAATACCACTTCCTGAAGAAGAACCTTTAACGGCACCTTTAATCCCTCTCCCCGCTGAAGACCTTTCAACAGCGTTATGCTGGCACAATGGCACTGTCAGCGAGGGCTCCTAGTTGGGCCAACTGCTATCACGTGGGTTCAGATCCTAAGTTGGGAATGCCAGATGCTCGGATGCCGTTGTCGTACGGGACTGATTACACCATCGTCAACGCGTGGGCTTCGTTTAGACGTTGAAATGTAACGAGTTTTCGAGGTGCCATCGTGTAGACGTTGGAATGTAACGAGTTTGCCCGTGCCACACATACGGCTGTCCTAAGTGAACGCTATTCGTTGTCTGTATGCAAGGGATGACAGTTTAGGTTAGGTTGGTGAAGCAAATCTTTGTGTTTCCTGTGCTGACTCGAATCGATGCTGTTCAAGACCACTTCACACACTCCACTTCATCCAATTCATCTTCTGTTTGTTCATGTTCAACCTCATATTCATAGTTTTTCACTTCGTGCAATTCCAATGCCATATTAAGCCGCTTATATTTTTAAGTATTGATCTAAACTTGCCAAACGCTAATGTTTTGGCAAGAAATAACTGTTAATTAGTTTATGGAGCGGAGCCTTATTACCTATAAATATTATTTAATGTTACAATGCAAAACCTGACAGAATTCCATAATACGTATTTTTTGGTGAATTAAACCATAACGCGTGCCTTAAATCGAGTTTATTCCTAGTCTGATTCGACTATATCATACTGCTTTAGACTTGATCGTTGATCTAGTCTACCTCATATACTAAACGACTACATTAGTGATCTACGACGCCATAGTTTGAAGCAATAGTAGAGCCGTTAGCGTCGACTCCTCCATTACATTTTAGTATTCACTGCATTTTTTCTCGTTATGAATCAATCTCATCTATCTACCATTTCGTGTATTTCTTGATCTCTGTCTCGTATATTTATTTTTACTGACGTGCCTGATATTATAGTCACACAACCTTACAATTTTAGTCGACCGCGTTACCGATTACATTTTAGCCAGGCTTAAATGAATGTTTGTATTTTATGCCGTCTACGAAGTTTTCCTACAAACTGTAGCTACTAGCTACTTACAAAAAAGACGAGGGTCTTTTTGCGAGTACTGAGTCCTAATTGAATACGTGGTGCGCTATTGCAGACACTTTTACCATAGCAGTTTAAGAGACGCTTTGAAACGTGGACGAGTTAAAGTATTTATTTTACGACACTGGTGCAACCGTTTAGCCTTTTCGTGTTATTTATTTTTGTTTTGTCTGTGGTCTCCCTTTGAAGACATTAGGGTTCACGTGGAAAGCTAGACTTGATGATAAAGAGAGATAAGAAATCCACTTATTTTGAGCGTAGTTGTCATAAGATCTTAACATCCTCAAGATGATTAAGGCCAACAATGACTGATGTGTGCTCATTTCGGACAGGTTTTGAGAGCTGTGCTATTGAACAGGAAGCTTACTTGATTGTATTGGGACGAGCTTTGAAGGCTTCTTTCGCTTTTACATCATAAATTTTGATGACCAAATGTGTTCAGAGCATTTGATCAATAAAATTGTATTGCTACAATCTATGCATTTGTCTAATAAATCCGTGTTATATTTGAGGTACGATAAAATAGTTGAGTTTTGACTTGCTCGACTTCGATCGTGCTCTCATTTTGGGCAAATACAGAAATATCAAGTTGATTGTCTCTCAGCCCCATCGGAGAGACATTGTTTTACGCAGTGCCAGGTTTTTACTGAACGATGAGTCTTGCATCATTCGAAAGGCTTTTGGACCCACATTCCATGAAAATATGTCTCCCTCCGTTCGTTCGTTCTAATGCTTGTTTGAGATTGTTTCCAAAAGGACGTGGCTCATAACACTGCATGGATTGCGACAATTTATATCTCAAACTAAAAATCAGCAGAGCTCCACGTTGACTTTTTTCGAAATTCGTGCAAGTTTTTCAAAATCAGCTCCGAACATCGCCATATGAAAGCCTTGTTCTTCTCGCCTTGTGCCAGAGACGGCTTGCAGAAGGCTAAGGCTTTGCCAATTATGCACGGATTTCTACACGTAAAAGCTCAAACCAAAGAACAGCACCGTACATAAAGCTCCACTCAGTTTTTTTTTTCGTTGTGATTTTGTTTTGAAATCGGCTCTGAAGTGGGCATTTTTTTGGCTCTTTCCATCCGGCTTTTGAGGCTCGACCTTTTTCAGGTCTTGCACTTGACATGCCTTATTCGGTAACCTCATTTCAAAATGCTAAGGCTAAGTCAACAATAGATACATTTGAACGTTTTATGGATTGAATTGAAGAACAACTATTAGTTGAGCCCTACTTCAAGTTTTTAAATGCGTACATGTTTCCAAAATCACGTCTGAACTAAGCTATCTTCCTGCTTACCCTCCATTTGGTTTTTATGAGGAGTGATTCTTCTAAACTCTAAGACTTCATCATTAATACATCCACCGCAGTGTTTTTTTTTTATGAGAGTTAAATAACACCACGCGATGCAGCGAGACGAAGGTTCCGCTGTGGTAACCTTGACGTTCAATCAATATACGTGTCACTCGCGAGTTCACCGACCGTGACGTTGAGTAGCATTTTCATAGCAAGTTCTTGAGTGTGAGTGAACGAGAAGAGTGTGAGGGGCGCCTTGCCGTCGGCCACCCTCTTTTTGAGGGATTCGGTGTAGTATCTGTTCTTGCACGGAGCACAGGCCGTGATAGACATGGCGTGTTAAATATACGCATCAATTGGTAGTCTTACATTAATCAGTTGGCAGAACCGCGCGTCCTACGTACGTGCCTCTCAGTGTCCTGGCACCTAAGTGAGACGAAACATTTACGGGGTGAGTCAAAATATAAGAGAACGTTTACTTTGATAGTGCATCGAGCGCAGATTCAAAACTATGTTGTCAGAGAAGGAGAAGAGAAATTCACGGATGTGGTGGAATTCCTGATCATATATCCTTGATCAGATGCTCCGAAATGTAGAGAGCATGTAAGTGGATGAGTGTAAGTACAAATTAATGCAATTTGAACTCTCTAATCCTGTCTGATGACTGCAAAGAAACGCTAACTTAAGCAAAACAACGGAACTGGTGAAAATCAAATTAAGTACCTTCTTTGGGTGGACTGCCATCAAGCTGAGACACACCAGCGAGGGTTCATCACGAGGGCAATTACCGCCAGCCAGAGCTGCTAATTATCTACCCCGCAGGTATCTACACTAGCTGCCCCACCTGTTGCCGTGTGTCGTGTGGCACCTTGTTGCTGGCTGCTCGCACTCGTAGGCGATGTCGTCAGGGCATTGCAGTATAACCCCTCATTTCTTCGATAGATCGCATTGCTCCTAGAATGGTTTTCCTTAGAGCACTCAGCACGCGTGTGGCCTTGTCATTGTCAATGGCATAATTTTGGTTTGAGCGTAATAACATTTCTGTTGCAAGCGTCATGGTGTGATAACGTTTTACCGTTTCGTTTTGGATTTGCGACTGCGTTAACTTCTCGTTATTTCTATGATCTATCTGCTGTTGTATGATCACTTTACGCATGATGATTTTCATTTTGTATTGGCAGAAATGTTTGCAACATTGCTATAGATAGGATTTCGTTCATGAAATCAATAGAATTTGCATTCTCTTCACGATTCCACGTCCAACTCGGATTCACTTTCTTAGACCGTCTTCCTAAGCGCTAATGTTGCTGGGTTAATCCTTGAAGTAAGACTTGTCTCGAGTCATGAAAGATTATTACAACAGGAAACAGTGAATAATGAAATTCAGCATAACGAAATCTATTAATTAGCGGTCATTTGGAAGCCGGCAAACACCCTCCAACTACCCTTCAAATGTGTTCCATCGATTGACTGGTCGTTAACGACACGCTGTTCCGGCCTTCAAGTTTCTGTACCTCCCTTGGCAGCCGTTACACGCCCTTTCCCTCGTTAAGTTCCGTAGTATTACGACTGCAGGAATTTTTCTACACCCAATAACAGCTTGTCCAGGCTGTGTAACGTCATCTCGGATGCAACTATAGGGGCCTTTTAGTTACTTAATTCGACGGATTATCCGCTTAGCATTTTAGATCCAGCCGAACTGAAACTCTTCAGATTAGGAGATGGTGAAAGTCCTTCTTGCATGAGAATAGTCCATAAACGATTACCGGTCCAATAACGGAATAATCTCACCAACGAACTCACTCCAGAGGGGTCGTTAACAGACATGACTGCTGCATCTGTATTTGTTTACTGAGCGAAAAGTATATTAGTGGAATTCCGATTGGTGTGTTATCTGTTTATGTTCTCTGTGATTTTGTCATCATTATGCTTTCAAAGCTTTCTTCAATATTATTTGTGACCAATCTTAATCTTGCTGCTGATTTTCGACCTAAATGCATGTTTTCTGTCATTCTGTTTACTTCAGGTGAAGTTATTTATTGAGTTTTGAGCCTACACAAGCGGTGCCGAAATCATTAAGAAAACGGCCTATTTTTCACCAGAACGAACGAGTTTTTCTACTCTCCTAACCACAGTTTATTTTGACCATGAAAGATGAAGAGAAAAGAAGGTTGAATGTTTCGGAGATGAAATGTCTGAGAGGGATGGCTGAAGTCATGCGGATGGATATGGTCAGTAATGACGATGTGGAGCCAGAACGGCGTTGGTGAGGAAGTTGGCGGACAAAGTTGATTCACGGACCCTCAGGTGGTTTGGCCACATCAAGAATAGCTGTGGAGATCAATAAAAAGTATGATGAAAGTGCTGCGAGGGCGCGTAGACCGAGAGTTGACGGACGAGCAGATTGCTGAAAGCGAACGCTTGGCTTCGTGTGTCACTGAAAAATGTTTGCCAACGTAAGTGCGGCATCTGGCAAGTAGCAACCAAACTGGCTCATCGATTATAGATATAATTTCATCCATAAACCTAGCCTCGATCAGTTCATTACTAGATAATCTTGGCGCTTCTTGTTAACAGCTCTGAGTTAATGCCAATAAAAGAAGTGCGTTCGAAGGAGTGGTTGCTGCTCGTACACATTTACCTACTTGAAATATTCAAATAATTATCAATACAGCTAAAGCTATGTAAAGGATGTTAATGGAAGCCTTAAATGGTCGGCCAATAGTATCTGCGCGACACAACAGTGCCACAGAAGTAGGCCTATAACAATCCATTCATCTTTTTATGTATTTGTACCCTCACATGACAGTGTTGCGAACTACCAGCTCTGAACATGTAGTGTCTCTGAGATTAACAGTGCTAACGTTTAGCGTCTTTTAGCTATTCTTGACCTAGCCGTCATCATAGCGCTGGTCACCAACACGTTTGCACGGCTACCTGCCTCTAACAGTGCTAACGTTTAGCGTCTTTTGACTATTCTTGACCTAGCCGTCATCATAGCGCTGGTCACCAACACGTTTGCACTGCTACCTGCCTCTAGCAGTGCTAACGTTTAGCGTCTTTTGACTATTCTTGACCTAGCCGTCATCATAGCGCTGGTCACCAACACGTTTGCACTGCTACCTGCCTCTAGCAGTGCTAACGTTTAGCGTCTTTTGACTATTCTTGACCTAGCCGTCATCATAGCGCTGGTCACCGACACGTTTGCACTGCTACCTGCCTCTAGCAGGATTTGGATGCAACTTTCAAATATTGAAAGTGGTCCGGTTCGCTGCTACTGCTATATATTTTTGCAGTTTATTGTTGAATTAAGATTGTTTGCAAAATTTCACTGGTACCAAACGTTTACTTTGTTTCATGTTTGCTCTGCATTTGGTGTTTTTTATTGATTCTATTGCAACTCGAAAAGTTTTTGTGACAATAAGCTATGCCCTGACTGTTTAAACCTGTGATCGTGTGACAATTAGCTATGCTCTAACTGTTTAAACCTTTGATCTAAATTATGTATGTGCTATTGTTTTTATCATCATACAATTTAGCTACAAATATTTTCTCACCATTCGTTTTTTGTTTATAGCTAGCTTGTTTTGATGGCTGAATCAAAATAAATAAATTCACGTGTCGTTCACTGACCAATATATTCTATTGAAAATTATATATCTACATATTTGATTGTTACTAGAGACACAGACTGTCTTTTAACAATGATCTTTTCTAGTAGCACCTTAGTTTAAATGCATGGCATCG
>SDVV010000755.1:14413-29079 GCA_016164225.1 Gammarus roeselii
TTTGACTATTCTTGACCTAGCCGTCATCATAGCGCTGGTCACCAACACGTTTGCACTGCTACCTGCCTCTAGCAGTGCTAACGTTTAGCGTCTTTTGACTATTCTTGACCTAGCCGTCATCATAGCGCTGGTCACCGACACGTTTGCACTGCTACCTGCCTCTGGCAGGATTTGGATGCAACTTTCAAATATTGAAAGTGGTCCGGTTCGCTGCTACTGCTATATATTTTTGCAGTTTATTGTTGAATTAAGATTGTTTGCAAAATTTCACTGGTACCAAACGTTTACTTTGTTTCATGTTTGCTCTGCATTTGGTGTTTTTTATTGATTCTATTGCAACTCGAAAAGTTTTTGTGACAATAAGCTATGCCCTGACTGTTTAAACCTGTGATCGTGTGACAATTAGCTATGCTCTGACTATTTAAACCTGTGATCGTGTGACAATAAGCTATGCTCTGACTATTTAAACCTGTGATCGTGTGACAATAAGCTATGCCCTGACTGTTTAAACCTGTGATCGTGTGACAATTAGCTATGCTCTAACTGTTTAAACCTTTGATCTAAATTATGTATGTGCTATTGTTTTTATCATCATACAATTTAGCTACAAATATTTTCTCACCATTCGTTTTTTGTTTATAGCTAGCTTGTTTTGATGGCTGAATCAAAATAAATAAATTCACGTGTCGTTCACTGACCAATATATTCTATTGAAAATTATATATCTACATATTTGATTGTTACTAGAGACACAGACTGTCTTTTAACAATGATCTTTTCTAGTAGCACCTTAGTTTAAATGCATGGCATCGATGCTGCTCATAATCCTTAGCATTGAAGTGCAGTTCGAATCTCTCGACTGATCGCTTGGATGTCTCTTTCGGTGCTTCGAATGAAAGCCATAAATAATCTAACAACCAAAGTAGGGAATCTGTTTTCAATAAGGTAGTTATTTCTTACGGAGTGATGCTACATGTCAAAACGTTCTATTATGTTTTCTTTGCTTTTACAAAGGCCTTGGCAGCTTTGTTTCTTCACCGAGCTACGGTTTCGTTTCTCATGCTCCCTAAGCCTTGTTCCCACTAGGTTTCTTTGAACTGTTCACTATATCCTCCACCTCCACTTGAGTGATCCAAATTGCTATCATTGAATACAAAGTTAGCATGATGTGCTTCTTACTAACCCCTCTGATCCCGCCTTGTTGTAATCTTTGATGGCATCACAGCTCCGATGGAGATAGACCTCCTTAATCTAATCTTTGATCCCCCTTCTCCCTTGAAATTGAATTCAATTTTTTCAATATTTGTTTGCCTTTTAGTGTCAATTGTGGTTAATTAAATTCAATATGAAACTTTTGTTCGGTACGTTCCTACTGTAGCTTATACCTCCTCCATTTTTTTGCGGACCATGTCATTTTGTGGGTTACCTCTTCAATCTACAGCTATTTTTATTCAATTATTATTATTGAATTATTTGCTTTAAATGTCAGGCAGTATATTTTTAGCCAAGCAATGTCAAGGAACATATACATTTACTTGAACGACTAATTCATCCGTTCTCACTCCACCGAACATCCGTCACGGCGCTTTCAGTTTTGAATTGTTAAATGCCTAATTTCTTTGGTCTATATTATTATCCTGCCCTCTTGCATTGCTATCTCAATCTCTATGATTTTTTTACATATCAATTCGCTTTTAATTTCCAATTGAAAGAACCTTAAGTTTCGACTAATTATCCCCGACCACTTCACCATTGTTCCATCCCCCACTTGATCCCTCTCTCCCACCAGTTTAACACTGTCCCTTTTCATTCTCTTACGCTCTCTCTCTCCCACCACCCAGTCAAAGACAGTGCCAGCTTCCTCCGTATCGGTTCCTTGAACGTGAAAGTGCGACGCACAACCGAGGCCTTCAATTCTCTGCTCTCACGGGACTCCTCCTCCAGCTCTGACCACGCCCTAAAGAACCTGCACAAGAACTGGGGCTCTTCAGACTCCTTGCCTGAGGTGCGCGACTTGCCTGCTCAACCTTCGCTCCGACACATTGTTTGAGGGTCATCAGAAGGCAATATTCGGCAGTAACATTCTTTTAGCGTCGACGCGCGAGAGTTCTCTATTCAGCCCAATCAGTGTTCCAACTTCTTCCTTGAAACTGATGTGATTTCTGATTTTTGTACCTACACCTGCCATTTGACGCGGGAAGTTTCAATACAGTCCAAGCTTGTTAGATGAGAACATGATGTAAACCTTCTCACAAGTTCCGTCATCTTACTGGATATTAAACCAGTGGTGCTTCGAGAGTTTGATTTTCTAGGATCCATTCGTGTTTCTTTTAAAGGCAATTCCCAACTTGAAATGCCTGTCACTGCAGTCTTCTCACCTGCTCTAGTTGACTCATGCTGTATTTGAAGCGTTCTACTGGCAGTGACCTGCTGTGTTACATTGACTGTACTGACCTGTAAGTGGTCACATTAATCTTATTTGAATGTATACTAATAATGATCAGTCATTGCCTAGCACTTCATTCGGCGTTCACGAGTATATTTAAATTGCATAGAGTAATTGAGCTGGGTAATGCAACAAGCCACGCACCTTTAATCATTAGTCATAAATCGCTTCCTGCCAGTGGGCTCACATGTTATAGGTTGCTGCCTGCTTATTACTAATGCTTTGCAATTTGCAAAATGCAATAGATAAATGCCTGTCAAATACAAAGTTTTGGAAATCGATCAACTCTTTTTTGATGTCGGAGCGGCTTCTCTGCAATGGTTGCTACACCAAACAGTGAGGTTTATTTACAATCGCCGTAGGTACTTCTATAATCTGCTCATTTGTCTTTGAGAATTTTTTAGACAGTAGCGATTGAGAAACCTTCTTCCCGCCAAACCTGCATGTCTCCGTTGATCGGAAATGTGTGCATAGAAGTTTTTTTATAACGTGTGTGTTTTATAAACATTTGCAGCAACACAAAGCTTCCATTCTGGATTTTGATTGGGTAACCACGATAGTGTTTGTGTATATGCCAAAGCAGAATGAATCAAGGTTATTTTGGTAGATTTCTATCCCCTGTAGCCGTGGAGTTAGAATCGTGCTACCGTAACCCCTGCGTGTCGTAGTAGGTGACTAAAAGGGGAGCCCTGTAGCCAGGGAGTTAGAATCGTGCTACCGTAACCCCTGCGTGTCGTAGTTGGTGACTAAAAGGGGAGCCCTGTAGCCAGGGAGTTAGAATCGTGTTACCGTAACCCCTGCGTGCGTAGATAGCGACTAATAGGGGCGGAGCGAGGGGACTAGGAATCCCTTTCCCTGTTAAATCCTCACTCAGAGACGGCCAGACGGGTGGGTGGAAGGAGAGGCTCACGCCTCTCCAAACCCTATTAATAGGGCCGCCGAATGTGCGTGGTTGTAGTACGAATAAAACAAAGAAGGAGTTCTTGGTTAAATGTTTGTGAAGACAAAATTTGATGTGTTGGCGCCGAATGAGACGAAGCTGAAAGGTAAAGGTAAGTTAGGTGTGGTAAGTGAAAGAAAGTTAGGAAACTGAAAGGTAAGTTAGGTGTGGTAAGTGAAAGAAAGTTGAGAGTGGAGGAAGATTGGGCACGAGAAGGTGTGGTGTCGATATTAAGTGATCGGTTGGCTAGTAGCGTTACCTAGTCGCAGGAGGTGTCCTCAAGATTGATGTGGGTAAAAGTTAAGTTAAGCATAGGTAGATGGGTATTTTGTGAGTACGTACGGACCTGGTTGCGAGGAAAGTGAGGAGGAGAGGAAACAATTTTGGATGACTTGAGCGAGTGTATCGAGCGATTGGGAGGTCAATTCAATGTGGTTGTACTGGGCGACATTAATGCGAGAGTTGGAGATGTAGTGGTGAAGAAAGTGATGGGGAGGTATTGGCGTTTCTGGTAGAGATGACAATCGAGAAAAAAAGAACAGGCCTGTTCATGAAGCAGGAGCTGGTGGTCGGAAACAGCTTGTTCACGAAGAAATTTATCCACAAGTACACATAGGTAAGGATGGCCCGTGGTGTGGTAGTGGAGCTAGCGCTGATGGATTTTGAGCAGAAATCAAGGAGTGCAGTGGGGAGGCTGATGGATGTGCGGGTGAAGGA
The DNA here is from genome assembly GCA_016164225.1 of Gammarus roeselii. Taxonomy (NCBI): domain Eukaryota; kingdom Metazoa; phylum Arthropoda; class Malacostraca; order Amphipoda; family Gammaridae; genus Gammarus; species Gammarus roeselii. Next base: position 18,517 of record SDVV010000755.1, read on the forward strand.
CTCTGGCCATTTGCTGGTGGAAGGAAGATTAAGAGTGGAGCAGAGGCAGAAGGGGAGGTAGTGACGGTGAGTGAACGGAAAGTGGAAAGCAGAGCTGAGGAGTTCCAGCAAGCGTTGAGGGAAGAATATGACAACGCGAGAGAGCAGGATATGAGAGATGTGGAGGAAGAATGAAGGACGTTCTGAGATGTGCAAAAAAATGTGTGATGTGCGACGTGTTCGCGGATGCGGAAAGAAGGGCTGAGAGTGGTGAAACGGGGAGGTCAAACTGGCGGTGGCGTAGAAGACAAAAACGAGGTCGGTGGTGGTCTATGACAACTGTTAAGAGAAGAAAAAAGAGGTGAAGCGGGTGGTGAGGAGAGCCAAGAGGGATGCTGAAGCAAGGTGAGGCAGACGGTTGTGCCAGAATTTCCAGAATAGAAAGATGTTCTGAATAAAGATGACGAGGGTGTGAAAGGGGGAGAGGGGAAAAAGGAAAGTGGTGAAAGTTGAAATCGGCCAGTTTTGGTTGAAAAATGGCGATGTACGGAAAAGGTGAGCCGAGTATTTTAATGAGTTGTTGAATGTCGAGGATGACGTAGAGGCTGACATTGTTGCTGTGGGTGGTGGTGCACGGATGCCGGAGCTTGGGAAAGAGACTTGTTGCAAACATTATACTGGGGAAGAGGTTCAGGAGGTGGTAGAGGTGATGAAAGCAGGGAAGCCTCTTCTTTGGATGGCGTTGCGACCGAGTGCCTGCAAAGGGGAGGAGAAGCAATCATCAAATGTCCGGTGAGGCTACTGAATCTGTGTTTTGTGACGGGCGTCGTGCCGATCGAGTGGAGCAGTGCTTGCATTGCTCCGCTGTATGAGGGCAAAGGAGATTAAAATGAATGCTGCAACTCGAGAGGTATCAGTTCGTTATGTGTGGTCGGTAAGTTGTGTGGGAGAATACTGATCAAAACTATTAAGGACTGTACGAATGGATACTCTCACTGTGGAGACAACTCTACTCCATCGCATCGCTGAGCCAGGATCTGACTGGCGAATGTGGCAGCAACATGCAAATGCTGATGCCACAGCAGGAGTGGAGAATTTCCCCACAGCTGTTGGTCAGGTGGCAGTAACGCTGCGACCAGCGTTTTAAAGAGAAGTTCCTCCAAGTATCCAAGTTAGTATGGTGCAATTGGAGAGGGACAGTGTGGCTTTACGAGTGGTACAGAGTGTGCCGATCAGATTTTTGAAGTATGATAAGTCTGTGAGAAGAACCTAGCGAAGGGAAAGAATGTATTTCAAGCCCTCGTGAATTTGAAAAAATAGACTACGACAGGGTTGACATGGAAGTGCTGTGGAAGGTGTGGCCTTCGTATGGAGTTGGCGGGAATCTGTTGAAAGCGGTGCAGAGGTTCTATGTTGGCAGCCAAGCATGGGTCAATGGGAAGCAAGGCAAGTGATTGGTTCACACTGAAAGTAGGTCTGAGACAAGGCCGCGTGATGTCCCCCTGGCTGTTCAATCTGTGCATGGATAAAGTGGTCAGAAAAGTGAACGCGAGTGTGCTGGGTCGTAGCTTGAAGCTGTTGGAAGAGAATGGGCTGAGTTGGCAGTTGAGCCAGTTACTGTTTGCGAATGATACGGCACTGGTGGCGGTTTCAGAGGAGAAGCTGTGTAGGCTGGAGCTGAGTTTGGGGTGGGTAAAAATAAAGTAATGAGATGCTCGAGGAATGTCCATGCGACCAGAAGTAGTGTCATCCTAAATGGAGAGGTATTGGGGGAAGTTGAATGTTTTATGTATCTGGGCGCTATCATGTGGAGAAGACTGAACTAGTGGAAACTGAGGTGAAGTCGTGAGTGAAGGAAAGGTGTTAAGTTTTAGGTGCACCGAAGAGTGTAATGGGTATGGAAGCAAAGAGAGGGTTGTGTGAGGGTGTAGCTGTCCCAAATGTGCTCTACACAGCTGAGATGTAGGGATGAGAGCATGAGAGAGAAGGTTGAATGTTTTCGAGATTCAATGTTCGAGGAGCATGGCTGGAGTGACGCTAACAGACAGGATTAATGATGACGTGGTTCGAATTGGAACGGGGATGGTGACAGAGTAGATTCGCGTCTTCTGAGATGGTTCGGGCACATGGTGAGGATGGATGAAGGGAGATTGGTAAAAACTGTGATGCAGGCGGAGATGAATTGTCGTAGGCCTAGAGGTAGAGCAAAGTTTGGGTGGATGGATGGTGCGCAGCAGGCATTAGGAAGGAGAGACTTGAGTGGGGAGGTTGCGAGAGAGCGTTAATTGAATAGGCGTTAATTGAATAGGCGTTAATTGAATAGGCGTTAATTGAATAGGCGTTAATTGAATAGGCGTTAATTGAATAGGCGCTGCTCTTATGTGCTATCCTGCCCGTGGCATCTAGTTGAGAGACGGGATGGTCGGGTGGCAGAGGTCCCGGTCACCATGACGCGGCAGGGGCAAACTAGTCACACTGTCGGGCTCTGCTGCTGACACTGACCTCGGACCGCGCTCATGGCCACGAGTGCGTGTCGCGGGAGTTTCCGGCCGGATCCTGCTAAGTTGTGAGAGTGTGAGGCTCGCATTTGCCGTCGGCCACTTACCTTCCTGAGGTATTTGGCCTAGTGTCGGTTTCTGTATCCATCTCTTTGTTAACATTTTTGATAACTTATTACATCATTTGTTGCTAATAGGCGCGTACCCTGAACCCTCTCCATTGAGAGCTGTTTTACCGGAGGCCCAAAAGCTATGCCAATTTCTTGGAATGCTTTTAAATTTATCCTCGTCAAGGCACCTCATCTTCTCCCCCCCCCTCTTCCTGGATGCCCGGGTCGGCATATCAATTTTTGGGTTTAACTGCTTTTAAATTTAACCTGTCAAAGGCAGCGTAAAGGACATTGACTTCAGACAATCACCCCACCTCCTCCTGGATGAGTAGTCTTGTAATTTGGTTAGACGTTCCAAAGACATTGAGTGTCGCGCAATCAACCCTGCTCACTTCAATCTAGTCAATTAATTAGTCCCTTACGACTTAGCCGCCTCTACAGCGTGTATCTTGTCTTGCAGGAGCGTGAGGGTGGATCCAGCGGTTCCAGTAGCAGCAAACTGATGCCACCTCCCATTTTTGGGCCTATTAAGAAGAGGAAAATCAAGAAGGAGCGCAGCGACAACAACATCGCTTTTAGCGGTTCTGTAACGGCACCGAGCAATGGTGCTACAAACTCCACTACACGCCCTGCTTCTACACCCCTCTTCACCACCCTCTCCTCCTCTCTCTCTTCCTCGCTCGCTTCCCTCAGCTCCCTCAATCACAACTCTTCTTCCAACGGTGGGGGCAGCGGTGGTATTAGCAAGGCTAGCTCTGCGAGTTCGAGCCTCGCCACCACACCTCTCACTACCCCTACCAGGCAGTCAGCTGTTCCTCACGCCCCTTTCCTCTTAGCTGAGACTGTTGGGGCTGGGGTAGTAGGTAGTAGACCACTGTCTCACCTTCCACCCTCTTTCCACCCACACAACGTCCCCGGTCTTCCACCGCTCCACTCTGCTCACGACTCTGATTCGGACAATGCCTGTGGGTTCGGTTCCGACTGGCAGAGCTAGGGGGGGACACAGCGATGCGTTAATCAGTAACTCTGTCAGTTGGTGTCTTCAAACATTGCCTCAGTAATGATAATTCATAGCAATAAGAACAATAGGTTCATCGTAGCAGTAAACCCTCCATCACCGATTCCAGTCTTCAAACATTGCCTCAGTGATGATGATTCATAGCACTAAGAACAATAGGTTCATCGTAGTAGTAAACCCTCCATCACCGGTTACTGCCATCTGAAGCGCGAAATTCCAACCAAAGATTCTTTTTCTGATGACTAATGTTTCATTATTTTAAATCCTCTGGCCATGAAAACTGATAGTTTTGTAAATTATCACAAACGTACTTACACCTTTTCGTCTTTCAATCATATTTTTACCTTCGATTCTCCGGACGTTTACCTACCATTCCTACCATAATTATACTGCATAATTTTTCGGTTCATTTGTCATGGGCTGCGATGCTTTTAGTTTAGGGCCAACCGTCACAAAGCAGTATTTGTGGTCCCTGGTGCCCTACTGCAACTTCATAGTGATTTTAATGAGTGCCTTTATCAGATGTAATTTATATATCTTTAAAATATGGTTTATGCATGTGTTTAGAAAAGCTGACATTTGAGGTTTTGACAGCAAACATAGCCGGTAATTTATATGATAATCTTGTAGTAGAATAGAATGTTACCAATGCTAGTTAAAGCATGGTTAATTAGAGCAAATGAGTCTGTTTTGACAAGGTTGACAAGACGCTGAACAAACAACAGTTTATGGTTGCCGTTTCAAGTTTTCTGAAACTGATATTACGTACTGTATGAATCAATATTGTTTCTGTTGAAGCATTTTATCATTATTTCTGACGTTCTTCAGGGCTGAGCGAGCCCGTCTTGACAAGTTGATGTTTATTTTCTAACGCCAATTAGACGTAAGTTGTTCCATCATATTTACTGGCAATTTGTTGTAAGTTCATCTATTTCATATCACATCAATGTGATACAAGTTGATCCATTTTGTTTATCATGAATGTGATGCAAGTTGTATCCTATTTAACGTCCATTTGACTTCGGTTATTACCTATCCTATTTAATGTCAATTTGACTTCAGCTTATTCGAGTTCTTGTAATTCTTTGTTATTTGTCTCACAAGCCTGTAGTGAGTCACCCTCATCGATTGTAACCTTGATGACTTAGTTACATTTTGACATCCTGCGAATGATTTTTATTTATTTGGTAACTCTGGAAGTTAAATTTTTACATCCAGTGACGAATATCTTGTTTCCTACTTTGCAGTTTCTGCATTTTTTCCAGACAAAATAGTTTATTATATATTGACTCTGTGTTAACTGACGGATGATAAAACTGCTGACTTATGAATAACATTTGCAAATGCTTTCCATTGATATTTGGGATTGTTGCGAAGCGTTGCCTTGCTCAATGACCCGTGTGTCGCCGCCTTCACTGAGGCACCAGCTCCGCTCTTCTAATAAGTGCCTATTGGAGAAACTGCTAAAGGCAGCACTCGAGCATGTTGGAGAGAGTAACGACCGCCTCAAAACTGGATATCTTGCGGTGGTCTAACATGTACAGATCCATCGACAGCTAAAATTTGGGCTCGTTCAAGTCTTGAGCTGACACGTGTAATAGTCGTTTCATTAAACTGGCCGATGAAGATATTTTTCCTGCCAGATCATGATTTTATCCTGTTTTTGCGGACAGTGCGGACGCTCTAGAATAACCGTACGCTTACAATGAGGGTTAGAAAATAGCGATCCTAAGATTGCTTGGGTTTGGTAGGAAAGGCTCCGATAGTAGCAGCCACCAATGTTTTGGGCTGTCGCACATAAGAGATGACCAATTTGAGGTAACGTGTTCATTGTTTTGTAATGTACACCTCTTACTTCTGATGTTTTTTCTGACTGAGCCCGAAGGTTAAACTTAATGTTTGATCAGATAGTCGAGTTCAGCCTTTATACGTGCTTGAAATTTCCTGCCTTGGTGCAAACCGCCTGCAAACATCCCGAATCTTGCATATACTTCATTTGTTGTCGGCTCAGAAGGACTTGGATTCGAGTGTCCTGCTAAACCAATCCTTAAACTAGATTTTTGCCGGGGCCGTTCTCATCTCGCTCACAGAAGTCGTCTCTCCATTAGCGAAATCGTTCGTCAGAATAACAAATGTTCGAAAGATGACTTATGCAATCGCATGTTATGGTTGTTCCCAGAGGAACTCGCATGCCATTTAGATGGTCCTTCATTCAGACGGGTTATGTTCACTATTGTTCTCTATAAAAGATCTCTCTGTTTATTTCTGATTGCATTTTTTACGTCAATTTGAAACTCGTATTTATATGAATAAAAGTTATCTCTCATAGTATTAATCGTCGTCTCTCTTGCATATCTTTGGGGCTATTACTATTTTTGAAACAATCTCTTAGCATAATTTTTGGCTGTGTTTCCAACACCTTTAACGCCTGGAAATGGTTCCAGTCTTAGAGTAGGCTACGATTTAGATGCAATAACCTTCATTGATTCGCTTGCCAGAAATGTACTAGTTAATTCTTTCTTGTGATAATTGTAAATCATTTTTTGAAGTTTGCATCTCCTGATTCCATCAAATTGGTTGTAGTCATTTACATTATTTTCTAGAATTCAGACAGACACGTCTGTTGAGCGTCAGGATGGATTTATCGAAGTCAAGATTTGTTTAAACGAGTTCGTTTTGTCTGATTTCATGGTATTAAATATTTAATCCGTTTGTAAATGATTCGTACTCGTATTGGCGGCCTCTTCTAATTTCTCGTACATTCTTATTTATTTGGCCCACCGTACGCTTAGTCCATTCATGAAAATCCCTCGTTTATCCGATATCCCTGAATTCGTTAGGAACTGCCGCCTCGAACTGAAGGTGCAACCAGCTTTAGCTCCGCAGACTAGTTTGGATCCCTATGTGTTACATGCTTCCGTACGAATCAAATGAGTCACATTTAGGTACAAGGTTGTGATCTGCTTTTGAATCTCGATTCTAACTCTAAGCTTCTCCAGTTACTAGTAGATGATGTCGTTGCCGCAGTTTTTTTTTGTACCCTCTTGCCGAGAAATTTGTGTGGAAGTTTAGTGTCAGGTTTGTTTAAATTTAAAATAATTAATAGCCCTGGTCCGTCGGAAAAGCGGAACTGCATTCCGCTTTTCTCATGGGTCGCTCATAGCGTCATACCACCCATTAGTTGATTGGAATAAACCCCTTAAATGAATCTATCTAACCTTTCAGTGAGTGAACGAAACGCCACAACTGGAAAGCTTAAGGCCAGTATCTGTAAGTGACGTTTCATCAGCCGCATTACACGATGTCTTGTGAAAGAATAGCAACATTTTTTGTCATGAGCTCACGTGTTTGATCACCTGGAATAAAACAGATTTTGTTATCTGGTCTTTCGATTGGAAGTCGCGCACAAACTAAATTTGAAACGGTGATAGCCACAAGTTTTATGCAAAATACGTTTGGATTACAACCAGTATTTGAAGCAAATGCTAGTGCATCATCGCTGTTCCTAGGATTATTACAAGTTACTTCAGAGAAATGACAGCAATTGGAATGTGTCCTAATGTTTGTTGTGGCTTCTATAAATGAATGTCGTTTTCGTGAATGAATGTGTCATTATCACACGAACTGCGACGATGCAGTCATTTTCGAATGCTGGTTGTAGCCCAAACAGAAATTGTTTGACTGCAACAGTTAATAACCAGTAGATTGAAAAATATTAGAATATCACTCGGTTGTTTTTCGTTGTGCGGGATATTATGTATTTATCATTTGAGAATCGTCATAGACGCCTCAACGCTGTAGCTCATGGGTAAACAATTGACGCTATTGACGAGCAGAGATATTCCCCCGCTGGAATTGTTGACTGGCAATTTGGTTGGTTACATACTTGAACCATCCACGAGTAATAGTCCCCTTAATCTGCTCGAATCCTTCAGATGTGTCAACTATGTGAATGATCACTTCATCTCACGTTGAGGCTCTGGTGGAAATGAGGCCTAAATCAATCAATCAATCACTTCATTTACTCCGAACCTCTCCTGCGTTTCACTTGTTCTAATGTTTCTAATGCGGTGAGGAAACTTGTTGGCTATATGGGATTAGTCTTATCGGTTTCCCTTGGTGAATAATTAGATGAGGCCTGTTATATTTTAAGTGAGTCTTGCAAAACTGTTTTAAATGATCTAACCTTAGCTCTAAAATTCTGTTGAATTTAAATATTTATATGAATAATCTGTTGAAATATATCCATCATAGAAGCTTTACTTATACTCCTAATGTCTGTTGTTGCCGAGATAATGAAATTTTCGAGTAAATTTATACCCATCTTAATTTCAAACAATTATACCTCGTTTATCCACTGCAACGTATCACTTTCAACTCTCTTAGCCAATGCAGTTATTTTTTGGGTTATGAATACTATGAAAAAAAATATTTGCTAAATTGTTGCTTTGTTGCGGTAATTTCATCTATCTTAACTTGTACAAACATTCATTGCCAAGTGTAGGTTGTATTTAAATCTATTACCATAGCATTTTCTAGGAAAAAAATCATTAGTGGAAATGAGGCTCAAGTCTAATCTAAAAAAAAAACTTATTTTCGCGTAACCAAACACGTAACCGTGCAAGAAATTTCATCTGAAGTTTGCATTGGTTATTTAATTTAAAATCTCCGTAACCAGACGATTTGAATTGATTCACTTTCGCCATTACGTTTGAAAGGAATGCAGAGGGAGAAATCGTGTGACCGGTATCTGCCACCTCCGGCCCCCGACCACCCTCCCTTACTAGCGACGTTGACCAGGACAACTCTCGCTAACTGTTCTTCCCTTCGATTCTGAAGAAAAAGAATGCTCCATATAGCTAGAAGTTTTACAACAAAAACTTGGGTTTAGTCTTGTGAAAAGAGTAATCCGTTGCAAAACTTTCACAGATGTTTGATTTGATTTGGGCCTCATTTCCACCAGAGCCTAAACGTGAGTCATAATAGGCTCCCCCGTAGGGCGCGAAAAACTTTCATCGAGCACTCTCCTTCTTCAGAATCGAAGAAGAGAACACAGTTTGTGAGAGTTGTCTTGGTCAACGTCGCTAGTAAGGGAGGGTGGTAGGGGGCCGGAGGTGGCAGATACCGGTCACACGATTTCTCCCTCAGCATTCCTTAGAACGTAATGGCGAAGGTGAATCGATTCAAATAGTCTAGTTTTGGAGAATTTTAAATTAAATAATTATTGCAAACTTTAGTAGAAATTTGTGGCACGGTTACGTGTTTGGTGACGAGGAAAAATTTGTTCATCCAGAAAATGCTATGGTTGAATCATTTCAATGGCATGACCTTATTTCCCATGTGAAAAGTAATCTCGTAAATGCTGAGCGCGGAAGGTTGACTTTCTTAATTACCTAATGTACAAGAAAACGAATTCCGTTTTTTTTTGTACATTTGGCAAAGAAGAAACTGTCAACCTTCCGAGCTCAGCATTTACGAGATTACTTTCCGCCTGGAAAATTAGGTCATACTATTGAAGTTACTCTCACTGTAGATCCTTCACTTTGCTGGTACGAGTTGATGCAGTAAGTGGCAAAGACACTTACTTTAATGAAGACAGTTCCAAAACTGTTGCCGCAGTGGGACTTGCCGCCGTGTGGCAAGTAAACTCACGTTCGGTTACCCTCCCACACGAAGCTTCAGTTTTCTCAGCAGTTACATCCACTCGAATTAGTCATTTTAATTGTTTGAATAAATCCCTCCTTCAGAAAAATCCCCTCCCTGAATTCGTTCTTCTCAGACAATTTGAGTGCCCTCATTAAGCTTAAAACGTTGCATTACCCACACCCTGTTATATTCATAATAGACCACGATCTCTTTGCAACGTTAGATTCGATTTGATTTGAGCCTCATTTCTACCAGATCCTCAATGTGATTCATAATAAGCTCCCCCGTAGGCCAAGGAATCGAATGCTGCTGGATCCCAGGTCTTGCAGGAAAAGGGGAAATAAGCTCAGATTTCCTTGCCTAACTTACTCCCACTCACCACGATTAGATTAGTAGTGTATGGCTTACTACAGCGTGGATTTGATTTGGGCCTCATTTCCACCAGATGGTGGAAATGAGGCCCAAATTAAATCAAATTTCCACCAGAGCCTCAACGTGAGTCATAATAGGCTCCCCGTAGGGCTCGATGATCATTGATTCCAATAGGCTCGCACGCCTAGGTGTGCGAGGAAAAAACAAAACAACGCTTTTGACGTTAGAAAGGAAGTGAAAATTTTAGCCATGTCAGACGCACGCTGATGCGCAAAAGAAAAAACGCTTACTCGAAACGGACCTCCGCTTCCAATCCTTTTGAACTTAGAGAGTATTTATACGCACCCTAGTGCGTACAGGTAGCTCGTCTAGATTAGTACAAGGTCAGTGGCTACACAGGCAAATTCAGCTCCGACAGCAACGCAACACAATATTTACAGCTACGCGGTTGAGTTCGTTAAATACAATTTATTCATTTAGGTAAGATAAAGACTCGGATGAACCGAAACGAATCCTCGCCTCCAACCCCTCAGAACCTCATGTATATGCCCATACGCCAGTGCGCACAGATGGTATCGTCGAAATTGGTACAAGGTTCACGGCTACTCGGACAAAGCCAGCTCCGACAGCAACGCATCACAATGTTTCCAGCTACGCGGTCTATTTGATTTCAAGTACAATTTATTCAGTCAGGCAAGATAAAGACTCAGACCACTTAGAACTCCAAGAATTGGTACAAGATCTATGGCTTCACGGATTAGATAGACTCCAACCGCAACGCGTCACAAGGTCTTATAGCTGCGCAATCCAGATAAACCCCAGAAACTGCGTATGGTCCGTGCACGCGCAGCGAGCAGAGACTGAAGAAAAAATACCCACTCACAAAACCACCAACACGAACTCCCGCACAAATACTCCAGCGTTATAATATTGTGAATCG
>SDVV010000756.1:0-29064 GCA_016164225.1 Gammarus roeselii
TAGGCGAGGTGCAGTATATCATACGCTGTTATAAGGAGTGGTAGGCGAGGTGCAGTACATCATACGCTGTTATAAAGAGTGGTAGGCGAGGTGCAGTACATCATACGCTGTTATAAGGAGTGGTAGGCGAGGTGCAGTATATCATACGCTGTTGTAAAGAGTGGTAGGCGAGGTGCAGTTTATCATATGCTGTTATAAGGAGTGGAAGGCGAGGTGCAGTACATCATACGCTGTTATAAAGAGTGGTAGGCGAGGTACAGTATATCATACGCTGTTATAAAGAGTGGTAGGCGAGGTGCAGTATATCATACGCTGTTATAAGGAGTGGTAAGCGAGGTGCAGTATATCATACGCTGTTATAAGGAGTGATAGGCGAGGTGCAGTACATCATACGCTGTTATAAAGAATGGTAGGCGAGGTGCAGTATATCATACGCTGTTATAAGGAGGGGTAGGCGAGGCGCATTTTATTACATGTTGTTATTATCACCTAATTTGATTACCGGTATTCCGATGATCCGACAGTGTAACAGATGGTGGCCGGAAGTGTAACAGATGGTGGCCGGTACTGTAACAGATGGTGGCCGATAGAGTCACAGATGGTGGCCGATAGAGTAACAGATGGTGACCGGTAAATCAAGTGTAGATGAATTGAATATAAATCAAAGGAACTATTTCATCGAAATTCCCCATGGTTTAGTGCCCAGTATTCCATGTAGTTAGAAAAGTGTGAGTTTATTCACCGGCTCTCTTGATTTTGAAGTCAATAAACGTTTATTTGCCCTGTTCATAGTTGGCATATTGGCAAGATAAGTCTTCAATGTAATAAACAACGTTCTAAACGTTTCCACTGATAATCGTTATATTTTTGCAGTGTCTATAAAGTGATTTCTTCATTAAAAGTTGAGAGGTGAAGCTGAATAGGATTTTTATAGTAGAAAAAAAAACGATGTAATGCCCGTAGACATCTAGGCGAACACTCCGTGTCAATGTATGTATTCAATGGAACTCTGTACTTATTTACAATGCTCTGAGCCACCCACTCGGAAGCCTCCACCAAGAAAGCCTGCGGTGACGGAGTCGGAGGCCCCCGAATCAACGAACTGAACTCTCGTCGTTTTCGTTAATTAAAGTAGCGTAGTTGCTAACGAAGTTTCATGTCTTATGTTTAAGAATTTACTTAGTTCCTAAAAAATTGAAACTCCATCGACAGACGATGGAATTAAATGATCTAATAATAATAACCTTTTCTGTTCATGTCATCGCTGGTAGGGAGGGCGTCGCGTGTGCCCTCACCGTGGTGTTGGCGTGGGGGCGCCCCGAGCACTGTTCGGGCCTCTGACCCACCGACACTCTCAGAACACAAAAGCCAAAACATGAACACTGTGTTTTTTGCTATTAGAAAGTGAACAGTCACCATCATACCTCGCATGCAACACATCGAATCCTACCATGGTCGTAAGGCTCATAATTGTTCCACATTAAGTTATCCCTCCGCGCGTCATGTGTTGTGATGTAGCCAGTGTGCTGAGGAACATGAACACACTGTCAGAAACAAAATGGAACAATGTTTTAGTATCCACAGTGGCAGAATTACAACACGCGAGCGACAGTGCATCAAGTGCCACTCAGCCCACAAAACCAATACAGATATCATCAATAACACACTTCACCTAGCCCTAGAGCCGGTTTTGGGGTGGATGGATGATTATTCATTTTATAGATCATGAACACTTTATTTTAGTATTATAGTATTTCTTCTCTCTTGGGCTCTATTATATTTTTCTGCCCTTTTTTATGGTGATAAATTTTGGATTAGTTATATTATTATGTATTGTTAGACGTCCGCAGGGGCCCTAGGTGGACTAAGCTGGGTGTTAGTTAGTCTAGTCCAACCTACGGTGGGAGAATTTGCGCTCTCCCGGGCGCCTAATAAATGTCCGAGCACAGCTACGCGTTTTGATTGCTGAATGGCGAAATAATGTTGCTGTTGATCTTAGAGAGATGAAGTCTTGAATGGCACTGTGCGTTGAGGGGACGAGGCGAGTCGAGGTCGGTTGAGGTGAGTGGAGACGAGTCGACTGGCGAGGCAACGAGTTGAGACGAACAGAGGCTGGTTGAGACTAGGTGACCCGGGAATGGGGGGTACTCGTGAACCCGCGGGACTCTAGGGACCCGGGGGTTTCGGGAACCCGGGGGACTTGGAAGACCAGGAGGATTTGGGGAGGACCCAGTTGGACCCTTCCAGGGCCCATTGGAACACCCTTGCTACCCTTTGGAACCCACTTGAAATTTTTTAGAACCCGCTTGAGGCCCCTCTGAGCCCTGGGACCCCTGCTCCCCTCTCCCCACGCTGTAAAACCCATACACAGAAAAATGTATATGTGAAATGGTCGAGTATACCAATTAATTATTACAGTCCGCGGATTAGTGGCACAGAGGGGGAAGGTCGCGTCGAGGCTGGTCGAGGTGCGTCGAGATCAGTCGAAACATGTTGAGGCGAGTCGAGTTGGTCGCGACGAGCCGAGACTGTCCGAAATGATTCGAGACAAGCCTAGATGAGCTAAGACGAGGGACCCGGGGAGCTCGGGGAACCCGAGGGACTTGGGTTACCCTCCGGGATTCATCGGGCGCTTCTGGGACCCAAGGGACCTAAGCCCTCCCCACCCTATCCCCTTAAACAATAAGTGCGGAATCAATAATCTGAGCAGTTTTTCTGCCCGTGACGAACCTGCCTTTACTTTCTTCTTCACGATCCAGAATGTTGTCATGTATTATAATGCTGTTGTATTTGTGCGAAGTTCCTTTTTGTGATTGGGTGCACGCTCGCGCGTGCACGGACCATATGTAGTTTCTGGGGTTGACCTGGACTACGTAGCTAGAAAACCCTGTGACGCGTTGCGGTTGGAGTTGATCCAATCCGTGAAGCTATAGACCTTGTACCTATTTCGACGATACTATCTGTGCGCACTGGCATGCGTGCATATTACTCTTGGAGTTCTGCGTGGTTGGAGGCGGGGATTTTTTTCGTCTGAGTCTTTATCTTACCTGAATAAATAAATTGTACCTCCACTAAACTAGACCACGAAGCTCTAAACACTGTGTTTTGCGTTGCTGTCGGAGCTGACTTTGTACGTGTAGTTGTAAACCTTGTACCAGTCTCAACGACGATACCTGTGCACACAAGCATGCGTACATGTTACTCTTGAAGTTCTAAAGGATTGGAGGCGAGGATTCGTTTCGTCGAAGCGTTTTTCTAGTGCGCAACAGCGTGCGTCTGACCTTGCTAAAACTTTCATATTTTTCTGACTTCAACAGCGCTGTTTTTTCTCGCACTTTGAGGCGTGCGAGCCTACTGGGATCCATGATCATCGAGCCCTACGGGGGAGCCTATTATGACTCGCGTTGAGGCTCTGGTGTAAATGAGAATCGAATCAAACCAGATCCGGTCACCCTCTTCTCCCTGCGTCCCAACATGACGCACGTGTCGGGAGGGTAGCGATAGGGTTTTGGTCAATGCACGGGCCGCGGTTTCCACCGCCGTAGGTGGGTACCTGGGCTAAGAAACAACAATGTTTCAAATGTTATGATATCACGTTTAATTGCTCAATTCTGTTTATCTTCATTTTAATTTGACAAACGTTTATCATTTCCTACTTGGGTCTCAATAATTTCCATTTACGAAACTGATTCATTTTGATAATTTTAGCCACAAACTTCATTATCACTGAATCGATGACATTTTTCCTTTTTCATTTGCGTTCACTCTATCCGATAATTTTCACTTCACAAATCAGTTAATTGAAACGATATGAGAATCTACAGAGAACTTATATGATTGAACTCCGGATAGAGAACCATTCATCACTCAACTACGCATTAAATCTAAAATAAATACACCCCCAAATTGATTTTAAAGTAATATCAATTGCTTGTCAACGTGCATCGATGAAGGATCAACAAATCACAGCTTTTAAGTTTTATTTTATCATTTCAAGAAGCATACAAACAGAATTAACACATAAGACGAGACCCTCCACGTGGTCCCAGTCATGCTTTAAACCTTGACATTGACATCATCGATATTTCGATTTTCACCATTACGAACGGGAAACCGTTTTGCCCCTATGTTCAATTTTCCTATATTCCTTGACCTATATTTTGCTTGGATTCGAATTGAAAAATAGGAGATGGGAAGTGAAGGACAGTAGCAGACCCTATCGGCTTATTGGACCTAATGATTTCTAGTATAGCTTCCTTCACTGGCTACTGCCCCTCCCCACCCTGGAATGAGGGGGTGAGGGAGGTCTGTGAGCTTCAGTCACGACATTGAATTTTGCGCATTAGTATAGGTAATGGGGCATTAGTATAGATAATGGGGCATTAGTATAGGTAATTAGTAAAGATAATGAGGCATTAGTTTAGAAAATGACTAGTCGTAACGTTTTTGAATTTCTTGTTCATAAATCGGATTGATGTTTGTGAACCGTCGCCCATGTGGTGTTCAATTGGTGAGGGGAAGTTTTGGATGAAAATTCAAATACGGTGTCGCTGGATAACAAGCAGATATTTTATTTAAAAAAAAAAATGTCTAGTCACGGCAATCATTCATCTAGAAACTACTATTCTCATTTTCCTGTGAATCCGAAACCCCCGAAACGTCAGTCAACATTTCAAATATTTGATTCCCGCCTCTGTTTAGCTCCTGTAGGTGTAAAACACTGAGAATGTGAAGACTAAATTAAATTTGTCTTCCAGCTGTTTAATATTAGTCTAAAGTCTGTTTTGGTCGCAAGCAAGTGTCATTTGGGTTTGGCTGGTCGAAAGCTGCTATCTTTAGCCGTGGGAGGGCGGATGGAGTGTTGGATACCATCGCTTAGCGATATCGGCTTATCGAGGACCTTCGTATTGTTTTATCGAAGGTTAGACGAACACGTGGGGACACCTGTTGCTGGGGTTCCTTATCCAATCTGGGTAGTCGATGGCGATCAAATTCAAAATGCGTAATAATTGAAAGTTATTTAAGATTTCTTCTTGATCGTCAGTTTGCTAGAAATAACATCGGTAGCCAAATCACTGCATGGTCAAATCTTGAAATAATAGTATCATCACTGCATGTCACATTTCAAAAATGCCAAAATAGAAAGGTATTTTATTTATTTATGATTTAGCAACTGCAACTAAGATTAATTGATGCGTGAAGAGACGATTTGCTAAGATAACGTTTACAAAGTGGTGGAAAAATAAGACGATCTTTGTAGGGCGTTTGTAGGACAGGTCAAATGTGCACACTTCGCCTCCCGTACGAGCAACTAGTGACCGAATAACTAGTGACCGAACAGCTAGTGACCAAATAACCAGGGAGAATTAGGCTGAATATTTTATGAGATTTAATTCACGTTCATTATTTTCACGCGATTAATTTATCATCAATATGAAAGCTAATGGTTTTGTTAGGTATCTAACAATGCCTTTAGCGACTTATAATGGCGCACGATAGATAAATCTAACTTGGATCGTGTCAGTGGTTAAAGTTCTGCTTAGTTATTGTCGAAAACACGTATATTTTTTTATAAATATAATAAAACAGTTTTGTGATCTTAGCGACTACAAATCCTCGCCGGCGATGAATAACCGTGACATTTCTCGATATTAAAACAATGTTCAAAAAGATGCTCTAACTATTTGGAAAGCTCAAAGGAAAATAATACGGATATATATTGTAAATTCGCGTTCAAAAATCATCCATAATATCGGAGAAAACAATGGTTGACATCAATGGATGATTCCGAGGAATAATCAGTGAAATTATGAAATTGTCTACTTATCAACATTTCTGGCCTAAGATTCACCAAACTTTCATCTTCTTTTCACTGTAAGTACTTGAAACAGACAAACTCTGCATCTTCTAGATGAAAAAACTTTTACTGGTCTCCCACAGGATTTCTTCCCCAAGAGAAATCTCGGTTATTTGGAGCCTCTTTTCTGGACTTTAATTGTGCAGTGAATAGCTTGAATCTATCACTGCTGCGCATCCGAACCACGGTATCATCGCTGTCTTTTGACAGAACACAAAGCAACCCACAATTCCTCGTAACCATCTCATCCTTCACCGTCGATATCATTGTTCAATATATAATTAAATCCAACCCAAGGAAACGGTGCATATCTTTACAAAGAAACAATGCGGGGAGACAACTCTTGCTGGACGCATCGGTTCGTCAGTGCAGATATTGTTGACATTTGCCTGTTGCCAGACCAACGGTGCAGATATTGGTGACATTTGCCTGTTGCCAGACCAACGGTGCAAATATTGGTGTCTTTTGCCTGTCGCCAGACCAACAGTGCAGATATTGGTGACATTAGCCTGTTGCCAGACCAACGGTGCAGATATTGGTGTCTTTTGCCTGTTGCCAGACCAACAGTGCAGATATTGGTGACATTAGCCTGTTGCCAGACCAACCGTGCAGATATTGGTGACATTCGCCTGTTGCCAGACCAAAGCAGAGCTGAGATGAGACGCTTTTTACGCTCCCAACTAAAGGAGGAGCCGCCGTCCAGGCCCCTGGCCTTTACCCTCATCAAAAATGTGACTCCTTTGTGAATGGTTCATCAGTTTGGGGCCTCCGACTCCCACGACCCCTGCCGGTTATTTCTTATATTGCACACTGTAAACCACAGAAAAATGTAAGACATGTTGTTCACAGAGCATAAGTAATTTGGCGACATTCGTTCCTTGTCATCTGATTGTTTACGGTCATCGGTGGTGGTCAGGAGCAGGGAAAACACGAGGACACAAATCAATACAGAACGTAATGGTCGTGGTATTCGGCTCGTTTCGGTCACGCTTTTGTTGTCACGGTCTTAGTAACAATCTTTACATGTCCATCGTCACCGGTGAACTTAAACCTTATCGTAAAACAGGAATATATTCCCAGAAATGATTCCTAGATGGATTACAAATATTAGTGGAGGCGAGACTACAGGCCAAGTGTTGTTTGCTTGATTGTGACCGGATTGTCTGCATGTTTCTTAACCATCAGTGTCGAAGAAGAACATTCATTGTCCAGCATAGACGTGCACTTCCATCAAGTTTTTGTTACTATTGGTTCGGTGTTTTGTTCTAACCATTTGACTAAACGAACAGATTTTGAATGGTTTCAGTCGCTATTTGTCTTTATTCTAATCATTTTATCCGTCTCTCTTCCGCTTCAACTTTCAGTGGTAGCCTTCACTCAGCTTTCAGAAGTAGCCTTCACTCAGATCTCAGAGGTAGACTTCACCTAGTCCTCAAAGTTAGCCATAAGAGGTAACCCTTGATCAGCACCCAGAGGTAGTCCTCACTTAGAACTCAGAGGAAGCCTTCACCCAACCCTTAGAGGTAACCCTCAATCATCACTAAGAGGTAACCGTCAATCAGCACTCAGAGGTAGTCCTCACTCAGCCCTCAGAGGTAGCCTTCACTCAGCCCTCAGAGGTAGCCTTCACTCAGCCCTCAGAGGTAGCCCTCACTCAGCCCTCAGAGGTAGCCCTCAGAAGTAGCCCTCACTAAGCCCTCATAGGCCCTCTGTGGTAGCCCTCGCTGAACCAACAGAGGTAACCCTTAATCAGCCCATAGAGGTAGCCCTCTCTAAGTCCTCAGAGGTAGCTCTCACTCAGCCCTGTGAAGTAGCCCTCACTCATCCCACAGAAGTAGCCCTCACTCACCCCTGAAGCCATGCTGCCGTAGTGAGAGGAAGCTGGAGCGGAAACTCTTCACGGTCATTGGTCCCGAGATTGACGTGGCAGAAGAGGGTGCTGGAGGTTGCCAGACTTAGACCTAAGGGCTCATGATGCCGTAAATGATGGAAATGCCTGGAGCATAGGCAGCTATTGGACATAATTATGGAAACTAGTTGTTTGAATTGAATGATATTTGAGGAACATCAAAAGGTGTTTTGCAGACGTCATTGTGTTCTGAGGGAGGGTACTGAGAGAGGGTTCTGGAGATTTAAGGGATGTGTCTGGAAATCTGTCTGATTTTGTTGGAATTTGACAATTGTAGCCGTGAATTAAGCTGTCTCTTGGTTACTTTGCGCGTGACATTTCTATAAATACGTTAGATTACCCTTGCTCATCCATCAGCAACTCTGTCCGCCAGATATTCAAGAGCTTTTTTTTCAAATTCCAATTCTTCGCTGCACGGCGGAGCCTTTTTTGTACATTTTTCATTAAGGAGGTCTAAACATAAAATCAGAAAAACTCTCCTTTTAGAATATAGCATGATGAGTTAAATGTGCAGCTACTATGGAAGATTGACTGTAAGGTGAGGCCAAGATGACTCGAATTGGTACGGCTTTTGTGAATCAAGATTACAAAATTATAGTACTGGAAGAGTTGAATTTGCTTAGTTTAACGAATGGGGTATTCAAATTATATTGATATGATGTTACTTTGAAGTTCACAATCGTGGTTGAATTGTGTTTCATCTGGTCATACCAACACATGTACAGTTGCAAGACATGAATCCATCGAAAGGATCATAAATTGATACCTCAGTATTAGTTGCACACTTTCTTCCATAGAGTTTCGTTGAATTCCAATCACACTCGACTGGCATTTATTGCATAATGTTCACATTCAGACATCCTGGCTGAGTTCGCATTGATTTCTAATCCATCAACGACAACTACCACGCGGACAGGTTGTTCCCCTCTACACACCTCCTCTTTCTACATGACCCACCCCGACACGCTGTATCTGTGATACACTTCGATACGCTGCATCTCGGACCCAACCCGATACGCTGTATCTCTGACCCACCTAGACACGCCGTCTTCCTGACCCACCGCGATATGCTGTATCTCTGACCCACCCGATACGCTGTATCTCTGACCCACCCGATACGCTGTATCTCTGACCCACCCGATACGCTGTATCTCTGACCCACCCCGAACACGCTGCATCAGTGACGTACCTCGAACCCGCTGCATCAGTGACCCACCCCGAACCCGCTGCATCAGTGACCCACCCAAGTCCCGCTACGTCAGTGACCCACCCCACCTGATATATCTCTGACCCACCCCGAACCCGCTGTATCTTTGACCCACCCCGAACCCATTGTATCTTTGACCCACCCGAACCCGCTGTATGTCCCCTACATTCAACCATCGAGTAAACGGGCACCACAGCCGTTATTGTTTACTGGTACCACAGCCGTTATTGTTTACGGGCACCACAGCCGTTATTGTTTACGGGCACCACAGCCGTTAATGTTTACGGGCACCACAGCCGTTATTGTTTACGGGCACCACAGCCGTTATTGCTTACGGGCACCACAGCCGTTATTGCTCACGGGCCCATAGCCATTATTGTTAGGGGGCGTACAGCCGTTATTGCTTACGGGCACCACAGCCGTTATTGTTTACGAGCACCTTGGCCGTTATTGTTAACGGACACCACAGCCGTTATTGTTTACGGGCCACCACAACCGTTATTTCGCTGATTTATAGCTCATCAATACGATTTTTTTATCGTGACGTCACCGCATTTGTACGTCGGCCGTAATGGAAGGGTGTGTCTGTGATGGACTTGCATGGACGAGCCTGGGTTAAAAGGAAAGAAAGATTCAATCGGATATTAATGTCGAATTGATGCATATGCAGTTCGAATATGATTAATGCCTTTGTGTCATTGATGATATGAAATAAGTAGAAAATGTTTCACTGAACTGCTTACGATGGAAGTCTGCTCTAATTCATTGGCAAACTAAACCAACGAAAAAACATTAAACTGTGCAACCTTTTCAGTGCGGTTTTACTTTCACCTCAACAACAATATTTTTATAAAAGAAAAATCGGTGGAGGACGCCTGCATGGCATCTTCTTTTTTCGGATCATCTATCTTTTTTTGTTGATTTTTCACGCGACGCACCACAGTGGGAAAGTGGCCGTGTGCGCAGCGGCGACGTTCTTTTCTTTCTCTTTGCACCGAATCAAAAGTAAAACAACACCAGGAGGCGTGATGAGCCAACGAGCTTGAGCTCGTCTTTTGTCTTCGTGGGCCCCTCACAAAGACTGCTCTCGAGGTGTACGATCGGGCGAATACTTTCTCTGTCAAGGCGACGACTAGCATTTGGATATTTCTGTGTTGCTCGGAACGTAGTGTCGTCGAAGGGAGGCGATATGTGGGCATTGACGAATCTTTCTTATCCAAAACGAATGCAAAAGAAAGTATAAGATTGGAAGGAGTGTCTTCATGTTTGTTGAAAGAAAATGATAGATCAGCCAGCACCATGACATTGTTTGTTGATTATCTTAGAATTTTCAATGAAAATATTTGCTACCAATCATTTACTTGATAATTGCTGGACCATTCTTTACAAACATTGCATTGTCACCTTCTTACATGAAGAGAAAATTATCTTCTTCGAAAATGTTGAATAAAACAAACAGTATTTCAGCATAAGAATATCCATGTCTCACACAGCAGCCTGGCGGTCTCTTCGTTTCCTCCATAGTAACCCAATGGTTCCTTCGTGTCCACCTACCTCAGCCTAACGATTCTTTCTTACCCCTCCCACTACAGCCTGACGGTTCCCTCTTGTCCTCCCACTGCTGCCTGACGGTTCCCTCTTGTCCTCCCACTGCAGCTAAACGATCCATTTTTGCCCCCACAGCAGCTTAACGTTGCTTATTGCCCCTACAGCGGTCTAACAGTCCCCTCTCGTCCCCTCGGCTATCTAACATTCTCTCCTGTCCCCCAACAGCAGCCGAACGGTCCCCAGTTGCCTTCTTCTACAATAGCAGAATGGTCCGCCCCGTTCTGCCCCCACAACAGCTTCATTGTCCCTTTTGTCCCTCCATAGCAGACTAACGCATTTCCTTGCCTCCGCCCACAGAAGACAAACGGTTTCTTCTTGTTCCCCCACAGCAGACTAACGGTACCTCATGTCCCTCTAGAGCAGTCTAGCTGCCGCCTCCCTTGTTCCCCAACAGCAGCCTAACGGTTTCAATTGTCCTCCCAAAGCAGCCTAACGGTTTCCCACTGTACCTCCACAGCTGGCTAGCGGTGACCCTTGCTGCCCCCACAGCTACCTTACTGCTCCCTTCACTCTCAGCAGCAGCCAATTGGTCTCCCTCGTCTCCCCACAGCTGCTTGACGGTCCTCCCCTATCCCCATGAGCAGCCTGACGGTCCTCCCATATCTACCCACAGCAGTTTAACGGTTCCCCATTGTACCCTCACAGAGCCCTTAACCCTCACATCAGCCGTACGTGCCCCTACAGCCCACAGTTGCCTGACGGTTCCCCCTTGTACCACACAGCAACAAGACGGTTCCAGTTGTTCCCAACAACCGCCGAACGGTCCACCTAGTACCCGCACAGCTGCTTAACGGTTCTTCCTCATCCCCCACAGCAACCTAACAGTACTCCTTGTCCCTCCACAGCAGCCTAACGGTCACCTCTTATCCCTCCACAGCCGTCTAACGGCCCTCCCTTTTCCTTCCACAGCAGCCTGCAAAAGGAAAGAGGACCACCAAAGTCCCCCCGAACAAACCCCTGCGCCCAAGAAGCCTCGCCTAGTTTTCACGGACTTGCAGCGGCGTACACTGCAAGCTATTTTTAAGGTGGGTTCAAGGAGGTTCTTTATAAGGTATGTCACGGCAGGGTCAATTGGAGCCATGTGGTCTAAACATTGAAGCTTCACCGACAGATGACTGGATGTGTTGAGGCTGTGACGTCAGGTAAACTGAAGATCAACACAATATGAATTATAAACGGGAATGAATGACTGCTCAAACTGAGATATAGCTGAAGGATATTTTCTTTCTTTTTGTTCACTTTTATTTCATGAATATGTTTGCGATGACTCCCGTATTGGTGATATGCTACTCATGGGGGGTTCCAATTTTCTGTTGGATTGTGCAAAGAGTTTTTGTGACGTCACGCAGCCCTGCATACATTATATGCTTCAACCATTCGGACAATGGGTTAGGGTTTCTTTTGGCGGCACAGGATCTTGGTTTGTATTGATTTCTTATTGAGGTTTCAATTATTGGATTCTACTCAATATTGTGATTTTCATTAGATTTGTTGTGTGTTAGATGTGGTGTATTTTAGGGGAAAATCGGCTTTGCAATAACACCAATTAGGCCTTAGACTGTTTAATGGGATGCATGATACAAATCTCCATTGTAAATTTAAATAATTTTTTCCACAATGGCAACCTCTAAATGAACGAGAGTATTCTTACATCAAGATAGACTGTTGTGAAATGAATTGAATCTTGCCTCTGTATTTGCTGAGCCCCCGTGGCGAGCTTTATGTAAGTCATACAATCCTCAACTACCAGCAGGAGGTGCTTCAGACCTCAAGGATGATAGACAGTAGGGATAGTTCATGACGTCACCAAGAAGTTAAAATTAAGAATCTAGACATGAAGAGATTACTTTCCTTCAATTAATGATACGCTTGCCAAAGGTATAGCTATGTAATATGTGCGTAGCTATACTACGTGCGGGCCATATACTGTAGACCTACAGTGGCCTCGTGCTGCTGAACTTGAGTGGAGAAAGGATGACATGTAGTGATAAAAGTTTTTAAATGAGAATGGAACCATGATTTGGTGGGTCCGCCTCAGCCTGGGCCGGATTGTCAAAACTTTTCTTACTGCCACCTTGTAGCACATCTGCTGCTGCACTACATACCCTCTCGTCGTCTTAGCAGACAAACGTAAAAAAAAAACGGCCACTGAAACGTAGCTTCACCTTCTAGGGAAATGTCGTCCTGAACATCACCGTAAGGCAGGGCTTTTCTGAGCAGCCGTAACTTCACGAACGGAGATCAACAATTTCCAAAGCAGAAACTGCCGTTACACAAATACGACCAAAAGGCTGAGTGCGTGATTTTTGAGTGGTCAATTTGCTTAACGATTTGCTACTTGCGAAGAAAACAGTCACCTTAGTCTGATGTGAGCTTTGAGAATCCGACTTCTGGTTCTCCGGGCACTCTTGGTTTAGGGCAGCCTATGAAAGTTTTCTCTTTACTCTATCGTCAGAAGGAAAAGAGTCAAGTTTTGCAAGTCTGATTTGGTTTTCTGTGACGGCAAAGTTTGACGAGTCTTGGTTCGACAATCGAACAATCAGATGACGCGTGATCTTCACACAGTATGTGACGCATTCTTCTATGTCTAAACTTCCACAAGATCTTCTCCCCTTTCTGTGACTCGTAGATGGGCAGTCAAGCATTTCGGAAAGGGGAAAAAAATCGCGTAAATGTTATATTCTTTGTCCTGAACATTCTTGAATAAGAAACGTGTTGCGAAGGTGTGGACGGGATGGTTGAAAAAGTTTATTTCTGCCCTCTAACGTTGTTCCGACCATGAATAATTTATTATCACTGAGTACATTATTTCAGACCCTAAACAAACGCAAGAAAAAAATCCCCTGCGGGACGCCAAAAAAGTGTTTTCCAACCACTGCCGCCCTCGCTCTTTCTACCCTCCCCCTCTTGGACTCCCCTTCCCTCCCAAACCACGCACCAAAATAATTGCCCTAATAGCGGCCATGAAAAACACTCTGTCCTTAACTTTTGCCACGTTCCAAATCTGATTATTTATAAGCCTTCACTAAATAATGATGGTGGCTCTTCTCAAAAACTCTCCTGACAAGAAAGTGGTGGAAGTTTATAGAAAGACTTTGGGCCACGTTTGGTAATTTGGAAGAGATGTGGTGGTGGTGATGAAACTTCCTTTGACGTCGTGCATGGCGGGGACAGCTTGGATGGTGGAGAGCGGACCAGGTCATTCTAAATGATTGATAGTCATCCATTTCTGTCTTCATTGTTGTTTGACGTCTTGCATGGCGGGGACGGCTTGGATGGTGGAGAGCGGACCAGGTCATTCTAAATGATTGATAGTTATCCATTTCTGTCTTCATTGTTCTCTGACGTCTTGCATGGCGGGAACGGCTTGGATGATGGAGAGCGGACCAGGTAATTCTAAATGATTGATAGTCATCCATTTCTGTCTATATTGCTCTTTAAAAAATATGATTACTTGCAATAGAAATTAGTGAGTTTTTGGAAATTCTTTGTGGAAGATGTTTAGAGTCACAAGGTCCTTTGCTCTCAAGTAGTCCCTGTCCTTGTCGATAATATCAAATTTTACTCTCTCATCTCTGATAGCTGGTGTAGAGTTCCTATTTAACCTGGCGTCTACTCGAGGAGACTGGCTCGAGACAATCGTCATTTCTGAGCTTTTTTTGTCATTATATATTTCTTGAGCTTCCTTAAGAAAACTATTTAAGCCTTGCAACATTTTTTGACCCATTTTAGCTCGCCCCTGTTCTCATTTATACTAAAAATGAATAAATTCAGCCAAGCGTCATTTTTTGAAGTCATTATAATATATACTTTAATACTCTAAAAGGCCTATATATGATCAGAAGACCTGCATTGAGCTGTTATATGATAAGAAGACCCAACATCATTTCCTTGAAACATCACTGCTCGTCCTCGCTCTAACCGAAGTAGGAAGACCCGTGACCGCCGCCAAAACCCACCGAGACAAATTCCTAAAGCCAGTTATTGTCCCTGGGTGCACCTCAGTCGTCTTTATTATTCCCGCATTCCAACATAGTTAATTTCGGAATCACTGCGTCTCAATAAGACGACCCAGGAATTTTAATCTGCGCGTGGCAAGAATTCTTTCAGCCGTGTATCATCGTGCGATGAATTCTTTGTGACGTGCGTCATTGCGCGAGGGTAGCTGAGCTTGTCTGTTTGTCTCGAGACTATCGGAGTACAAAATAGGATATCATTGGGAATCCTTTTGGTTGCGTCAAAGACAATTGGATTTGCTTTGAACGACTACAAGAAGTCTGTTTGTAGCGTTCACAGAGAATTCAAAACGTAGGTAAGATTTCTCATAAGGAAAACATGAATTTTAGTGCTCGATGAATATTCTGTTAAGTGTACTACTATTTTGTAGTGCAAGGTCTCGCGGTGCGTAGTTCAGTAACAAAGATTCCAGTTTTTCTTGAAGTTATGATTACACGTAATTTATTGCTAAGCGACGATGGTATAGAAGGTTGATGCCATCTAAAAATGCCCTACTGCTTCTATATGCACTCGACCTTCAAGGGCTACCAATAGATAAATGATATCATTCACGAGGTCCGTGGCAAAGAGGAAATGCATGCGATTTCCAGGTTTCAAAATAACATTTTGACAGCTTCTTCATCGAGAAATCTTCATATCAATCAGAGCGTCTACATTTTCATATATAAACCACAAGTAAACGTTGATTATTCTGGATCAAAATATTCACTGTATGTCAAAGTTAATTGTAACTGAACCTAGTTACAACAATGGTGCTAAGTCTAGACCAGATTACTTCACGCGCTGCCGTATCAGAAAAATAGAATTGTTCACGACAATAGATCGACCTCCACTCATTTTGCTGCAGTTGGTTCGATATGAATGTGGGAAATAAGATCCGATCGCGGACCTCTGGCGGGAGAACCTCAAGATCCTGGCCTCTCCCCTCCGCAGCAGCAAAAAAATCCCTGAAAAGATCGTGACATTTCTGTGTGGGGTCAAGCGGAGGCGACAGCTCCAGCTTGTTACCGCACTTTAACGATATTGATATGTGGCAGCACTTGGGGTGAATAGAGCACGATCGACCTCATAAAGCGGTGAGAACCGAGTCTGGCCATATTGCTACCGAGATGCATTGATCGAGGGACAGAATATTGCTACCGAGATACATTGATCATGGGACAGAATATTGCAACCGAGATACATTGATCAAGTGACAGAATATTGCAACCGAGATACATTGATCAAGTGACAGAATATTGCAACCGAGATACATTGATCAAGGGACAGAATGTTGCAACCGAGATACATTGATCAAGTGACAGAATATTGCAACAGAGATGCATTGATCAAGGGACATAATATTGCAACCGAGATACATTGATCAAGTGACAGAATATTGCAACAGAGATGCATTGATCAAGGGACAGAATATTGCTACCGAGATACATTGATTAAGGTACAGCATACTGCTACCGAGATACATCGATCGAGGGCCATAATTCCATGGTTCGTTTATCTGTGCCTCAAGTGTAGTGCTGTTCAGATCTGTTCAACTCTAAAAGTAAAACACTTGCCACTTACCCTGCATTGTTGTCATTCGAAAAAAAAAGATTCAGTCGCCTCTGCAATTAAAATGGTGTCCGTTCTGAAGTGTCCGGCGGAGCCCCTGGATGTTTAATAACTTTCATGGATTGCCTGGTCTTGGAGCGGTCCGAGTTAACGAGTCAACGGAATGATTGTAATCGGACACAATCTTCATTCCGTTTTGTTTGTTCGAGTGAGTGCTCGGCAGCTTCGGCTTAGTGTCGTACTGAACAATATACAAAATCCGCTGTTATGATGCTTTTTAATTTCGATGCAAAAAAAATGCTCCTCTCGGTGCTTGTCGTCTTTAGAGTTCGTGAGGTTTCGTTGTACGATAGCATTCAGCTTACGGGTCACTTGCAGGGCTCCAGGCTTCTGACATCAAAATTCAATCAAGTTACTATAGTCACGCAGTCTGGACCCATGCATAAATACGAATATACATCAACAAATAATGTGTGTGTGTATATATATATATATATATATATATATATGCATGTATGCATATACATAAATATTTAGGTATTCTTAATGGCCACACGATGCTTGCGCTATGAAGCGCTAAACGCCCAACAGAAGCGGTACATGCAGGACATGGCTACATCAGAAGCGGTACATGCAGGACAAGGCTACATCAGAAGCGGTGCATGCAGGAAAAGGCTACATCAGAAGCGGTACATGCAGAACAAGGCTACATCTGAATAACTCGAAATATAAAAACAAAATATCGAAAGAAGAGAGGCAACTTGCGAGGTAGGAAGGAGTAGGGATGCAAAGAAGACCACAAGGGGTAGGGGGAGGGCTAAGGGCACGGTGGGGGAGGAGCAGGGGGTCCACAGGAGGTATCGGATTCCGATAGCTCGCTTTGGGGCTGCTGGGAGCTCTTCCAGTCGCCGTCCTCTCGCTGCTGCTCTTATTTTCGACGGCTGCAGTTATTTGGGGCAGCGCCTGATATTCTGGGATACTGCTGTTATTTATGCGACTCTGTCACTTTAGTGTTATTGCTCAACTTTCTGTTGTCTCCATGATCAGTCTACGTTAGGAATTGAATGATAATCGTTTTTTTGTTCCTGCAAGCCATGAACCTTGAGAACGAAGCGGCTTATATTTTGTTAAATCGAAGTGTGCATTGACTGAATTATCAACGGGAAATATTTTATTCGGTGCCCAAGGTCGTATCAGTTACTTGGTTTGCTGTTTTTAGCAGTTCTGGAAGTTTTTCATGGTGGCTGATTTCTATTCATACATGGAAAACTTTCCCGATCATTCCGCCAACAGATGGCGTGTCCAGAACTAATAGAATTATCGTTTACGGTCCGCTAAATCAAGTGGTCAATGATACTCCGCCCAATAATGGAGATCACTAACTCATGTCCGATGAATAATCTGCCAGGATGACTCGTATCTAAGTCATTGGAGGCTCAAATTCTATTTTCGATCGAGTTCTTACTCAATCTCCGGACAATCTGTTTAAAGTAATGGTCGCGCCATTTCTAGACTTTCAAAGATAAGCGTTAGATTTGACAATTAACAAGTGTTCTACTGCCAAGGCTGTTGAAGGACCAAGAGAGGCTGTTGTAGGAGCGCGAGGGGCTGTTGAACAGGCAAGAGAGGTTGTTGTAGGAGCGCGAGGGGCTGTTGTAAGACCACGAGAGGCTGTTGTAGAACCAGAAAGTGCGGTTTTAGTACCACGAAGGTCTGTTGAAGGTCTAAGAACGACTGTTCAACGACTAAGACGATTCGTTTTAGGAGAGCACGAGGATCTGTTCAAGGGGGTAGCGCGAACGGCTGTTCAAAGTGTTCTGCGAGGGGTTGCTGTAGGACCACGAGGGTCTGTTCGAGGAGCACCGTGAGGGCTTCCCTCATTAGGAAGTGCTGGTCTGAAGTGTTCCATCAGAGCCCTCGGCCATTACCCGGTGGCACTCGACTCCAGTGAAGGCCTCGGGACAGCAGCTGAAGGAGGCAACAAAGGCAGGGCACCGGAGGAGAAGTTTCGCGGACGTTCTACAACAAAGACTTAGAGGACAATGTTAGAAGTAGGAGAGCCCAAACAATGGGCTAGATAAGGAAAGAGCACCAACCAGTAGTGGGTATGGAGAGAGTAACAAAATAAGGGGTGCATGGCCGGTGAGTACCAAAACCATGTGGTGGCTTGGGAGGAAGTAACACAAACAATGACGTATACATAAATATGGGGTACACATAAATACATAAAAATCGTTTATTCACAAGATGCCTGCGGTATTCTGATGTTTTACAAAGTAAACCTTAAATCTATAATGCTTAATAAATTAAGGGTACTATTTTATCGAATAATGGCTTTGGTTAGACATAAAGTTTCCTAGATCTATGGAAGAAGTTCCCTCCACAGCTGCAAACAATGTGGTGGGTATGGAGAGATAGATTAAAACAGTGCGGTAGATGGAGAGACAGTGCCCAAAGAAAGTAGTAGAATAAATAATAGCATCCCAATAATGACTGGACAGGAGTGAATAGGGAAACGGTGAATGTGGCCCTAATAAAAGCAACTGAGAATGTGCGGCGTGCTGCAAATAAGATGGGAAAGGAAAAATAATGTTATAAACAACGAGAATGCCTCAAAATGTCATAGAAAACGGAAAAAATATAAAACCCGGTTAGTGTGAATTTGTTGGTCAGTTTGGACGAGGATAGTACAACTGACGAATTAATTTTTTCAGACTAATGTTTGTTTTACCTTTGTCTCAAATCTTCAAAATCGAGCACGAGAGTTAATTACAGTTGTCCTGTATCAATGAAGTTTATCTCACAATACTAGGTTCCGCTTTGTTTCTACCACAGCCACTTTCTCTGCTCGTTACAGTGCCGCTTCGAAAGAAGGATCAAATGATTATGATCACTCGGTCATTATCCCATTGCCACCATGTCACTATCCCACTGCCACCGTGTCACTATCCCACTGCCACCGTGTCACTATCCCACTGCCACCATGGCACTATCCCACTGCTACCATGGCACTATCCCACTGCCACCACGTCACTGTTACTGGAAATGGCACTCGCTACCATGCGCACACTCTTCCGAAGTGTGTTAATAGAAGTATATACTCAAAACTTCTTTCGTCTTCTGATCGATGTTTTTTTTTTAAATTGACCTTCATTCACGTCCTGCGTCTTTAATTTTCACTTCTCCATTCATCATCACTCCCTTATTTTATTTTTCCCTCCGAAAGAGGCAGCAGCACTAAAGTAACTTCTTGAGTCATCGCACTAATGACCGATCCTTCTTCCCGCAGGAGACGAAGCGACCCAGCAAGGAGATGCAGGTGACGATCGCCCGCCAACTCGGCCTCGAACCCTCGACGGTCGGCAACTTCTTTATGAACGCCCGCCGACGCTCCATGGATAAGTGGAAGGACGACAACGAGATGGGCGGCAAGGGGATGAACATGGGTCCTGGTGGAGGCGGAGGAGGGGGCGGAACTCCTCCAGGGTTATCAGGAGGAGTTGGGGGCAACAACAACGTTCCACAGATGATGGCCACCATTCAGCAGTCCCCAACCACAGTATCTACTACAGTGGTGCACATGCCTCAGATGCAGATGAGTCAAGGGCAGATACCCAACAGTATGGTCGGAGGGCACTGCCTAGACGAGCACGATTTGTGACAGCCAGCTACGCAAGTTGTTTATTTGACTCCTCAATAAAGCCTGTAGTGCCACGCGGCACTTAACATCAGCTATCATCTCTCTGTGTACATCTCAACATCAAACCATTCAGGGCAGACATGCATTATCTTCCTTTTCCGATCCATCCGTTTAGTGGGCTTATTTCATACCCAGAGCTGCTCGCATTGCCTAGTCGTGGGTGAATCTAATGTTGTTGCTTTCATCCGCCTCTTCACCAAAGTCTGCTACTGTTTCATGCTTGTTCACCCTCACTTCTCATCAAAAAGTTTGTGCGATCCAGTCTACTTCATTCCTGTTTCATCAATCAAAATCATCCATATATGCCAAGCCTTTGAATCTCTCTCCTGAGAAGAGCTACACAAGACTTATTTACATCCATGACCACTCCTTCGTTTCTTCTCCTTCACTCTCCGCTTTACAGACACACCGATGAAACATCCCTCTTCCTCGTTATGAGCCTTGCTTAGAAGTAATCTCACCTCTTCGCCGTGATAGTAGATGCCCTACGCTCTTTATAATGGCCGTCGGTGTTTTTGTGCAACGGTTGACTTATTGATGCAAAATAATAATGATGTCATAGAAGTAACCTAAAAGTGTTGATAAACTTTATATAATGCTAAAGTTAAAAGTTTTGCTGATGAATGACCTCGTTTTTCACAGAATAATCTGTATCATAGGCCTTATGAAACATGTATTCTCTAGGATTCCTTCTCTGTTTAGCGTATCAGCAATATATCTTTGGCAGTGCTTTCATAACTAGCAACGTACATCTTTAGCAATGCTAACAAGGTGATGTTATAGAAGCACGAACAACAGACTGCTATAGCAATGCTAATAATGTGCTGCTATACCAGTGCTTACTACGTGCTGCTATAGCAGGGCCAACAAAGTGCTGCTGTATCATTGCTAACCATGCGCTATTTTGAAGCACATGTGTTTCTACGTAGCAGTGCAGTACTACTATATCATATTGTGATTTAGAACCTAGTCTGGATGAATTCTCCAACTCTCTTCTACTTCCTCTCTCTCTTTCTGACCTCTTTTCTATTCTTCTATTCATGTTTGAGTTCACAAGCTGCGTACAGAGTTGACAGACCTCCAATTCCTCCCCAGTGACACCTTTGCTGTTGGTCAAACATTTTATCCACCAGCTTTCACCTCCTTACCCTAGCTTTGACTGCCATCTGAAGAAGACGTGGCTACCATGGACCACAATTACCTAATATGCACCACCCGAAGCTACCAATGACCACCATTAGCTAACATGCACCACGCGAAGCTACCATTGACCACAATTACCTAATATGCACCACCCGGAGCTACCATTGACCACCATTAGCTACCATGCACCACCCGAAGCTACCATTGACCACAATTACCTAACATGCACCACCCGAATCTACCATTGACCACAATTACCTAATATGCACCCCCCGAAGCTACCATTGACCACCATTAGCTACCATGCACCACCCGAAGCTACCATTGACCACCATTAGCTACCATTGTCGAGGTGACGTTAGCAGATTATGAGCCCTGATGATCGCTTTATTGAGAGTCAAGATAACAATTTGCGTTGTTGTTCGTTGTTTGTTTGTGTTGTTGGAAATCGTTTACTCCGTTTCAACAGATTACTTAAGTAGAAGTTGCTTGCATTGTGTTGCTTATGATGTTGTGTACTGCTTTGGCAGGAAGTTGGGTGGCGTAAAGTTATCACGCGAGTCAAAAGGTGAAGTGGAAACCAAAAGAGGAATGCTTAGTGACACAAGAAAATCTAGAAGCCACAAAATACGCTAGTTTGTAAACACGTCTCGGACATCATAATTTGCACGTGGTGAAGTGCAGAGGGACCAGCACGTCCTGGGATGTAGGACGTTCTCCGACCAATCAGAAGTAGTACGTTTCTAGATTGGACGTCTGGCCGAAGGCACGTCGTAGGATTGGTGGTAGGGTGCTTCGTCCCGGTATAAGAGAACGTGTATACCAATCAATGGAGGAGCAAGTTCATGTACAAGAAAAACCACCGCGCGTGAAGTCCTTTGAGGGATACATAGAATTCGAAACGTCTCCTCCGCAGGCCATAAGCTCAGAGCAAGGACACTTATTATATTGTAAATAAACGTAGGAATGAGTGTGGATGATCTTTGTCAACACTTAAAAAAGACAAAAAGAAAGCATTGCTCCAACTCGTTAGTGATCTCTATAGATCTGTCACGTGTGTTATGTAAGTCACACCAATACACACTTTGTGGTCACCTTGTGGTCACACACCTCGTGGTCACACTTGAGGCTACGATCATGACTTCGTGTTGATGTCTGTCTTGTGATGATACACTTAGAAGAGGTTCAAGAAGGAGGGGTTTCTCTTGTGTTGCCCAATACCCCGTTAGATTCAGGGCACGCCCGAGTAGTTGTAGTCGACATGTCGACGACATGCTCAAGTCTTCGCATGTTAGAAACTTTTACATTTTCAGTAGCACCTTTTAGTCTAACTGCAGTCAAGTATTCGTTTGATATTGTGTTAAGCGTCAATCCAATGATTTTTAGTCTCGGTTCCATGTCAGTTTTTTTGTTATACTTTTAATTGCACTTACTTTACTTCTTAACATTGTAGAGCCAACAATTCTTGAACATCATGTAGCTATTATTTCTACACATGTTATCAAGGTACGTGGAGACCGTCCACTGTACGTTTTCTTGACGTGAATTCGCATTAGAAGAAGAACCCCGTGCGCATAGCCTTTTCAAATTCAGCACAATACTTTTCCCTTCTAAATCAAAATCAGCCTACCTTTTCTAAGCTATTCGTACACTCCGACCCAATCTGGCAGCACATGTATTCTCCACTTTTTGACCCACCCTCGAAGGGTAGCTATCACACGGACAGATACCAGGCAGCACCGCTATTTTCTAAGTTCAAGTTAAGTGTATATGCGTAGCTAGGCAACTCATCAAATAATACGTATATTATATAAAAAAAATATGAATAAAAATGTGTAAAGGTAATCGTGGCTAGTCAGTCAAAGCACCCGACGCTCTGAGTCAATACATGCCATCGGGGAGCACAGTCAACCTATTCCTTTAGTTCGTCATTAGACTTAGGGTGTTCAATTAAATACCACCTACCTGTACGTGTTGTTACCTTTAATTTATTTACACTTAAGAAGTTCGAACTGCTGCTTCACGTTGGATTTCAGGCCAGCAGGTCTCGTGGCCGTTTAAGGATTGATTTCCATTGAGCACATTTCTTAAGTTAAGTGGGGGGTGGACTTCTGTAGGTTCCCGTCAAGTTGTTATGTTGGTAATAAGCTCAGTCACTCGTCACTTGTTCATAAGGCCCTATTAAGTTTACACTGGTATCCCGTCAATCTTATGTAGACTTGAAAAAGTATTTTTACGTAAGTCATTCCATTAATACTTCTTATACGTAAGTCATTCCATAAATATGTTTATGCAAGTCATTCCATAAATGTTTTTAACTGATCATTCCATAAATAATTGAACGTTTACTGATATTTATTTTAGGAACATTTATGTAATACTGTTCTCGTTAAGTACAGACTCAATCCGGTATGATTTTACTAACAGAAATGTTATTTATTAAAATTGGTATTTGTGTAAGCTTCATAGTTACACTTCTGATATATCTTGTGTTATTAGGTAATTAGTTTAAATTTGAATTTTGGGTCAAAATAACACAGTCTGTAAAGTGGTGCCTAATTCTATGTTGTGAAGAATAGACGGTTCTTTCCATGGCCGCTAACGCTGAAACGATCTGTACTTTCACAGATCAGATACACAAAAACCAATATTTGTGCATCTTAGACATATACCTAGTATAATTTCTCAAACAACCATTCCATTTCATTCACCGACGCGTAATTATTTTATTATCGAATAAGGTTTTTAAGATCTGCTGTTGACCGAAGTTACCTGAGCTGATTACTAGTCATTCAATGTGTTTATGTTCTTATGGGAGGATGTTTTGTATCAGTTGGACGGTTGTCTCATTTGCCTGGTGGAGAAGGTAGCTAGGACCCCTTACAAATCATTCAGTGAGTTTATATTCTTATAAGAGGTTGCTTGGTGTCAGTTGGACGACTGTCTCATTTGACTGGTGGCAAGATCTGGAAAAGGCATACAACAGGATCAACAGGGAAGTACTGTGGAGAGGGTTGCGTTTGTACTGAGTGGGCGGAAAGCTGTTGAAAGCGGTGCAGAGTTTCTATGTTGGCAGCCGAGCATGTGTCAGAGTGGGAAACGAGGTGAGTGATTGGTTCACAGTGGAAGTGGGGGGGGGGTCTCAGACAAGGCTGCGTGATGTCTCCCTGGCTGTTCAATCTCTATATGGATGGAGTGGTAAGAAAGGTGAACGCGAGTGTGATGGGTCGTGGCTTGGAACTGTTGGAAGCGAATGGGCGGAGTTGGCAGTTGAGCCAGTTGCTGTTGGCGGATGATACGGCTCTGGTGGCGGATTCAGAGGAGAATCTATGTAGGCTGGTGTCTGAGTTTGGTAGAGTGTGTGAGAGGAGGAAGCTTTGAGTTAGTGGCTAAAAGTAAAGTAATGAGATCCCGAGGACTGCCGATGCGAGCAGTATTAGTGTCTTCCTAAATGGAGAGTTGTTAGAAGAAGTTCAGTGTTACAAGTATCTGGGCTCCCATGTGGAGAAGACTGAACTAGTGGAAACTGACGTGAAGTCGCGAGTGAAGGAGGGGTGTAAAGTGTTGGGTGCACTGATGAGCGTAATGAGCTGCAGGACGTTGGGGATGGAAGCAAAGACGAGGGTGTCGTTTTCCCAACTGTGCAGTACGGAGCTGAGACTTAAGAGGTGAGAGCAGAGGAGAGAAGAAGGTTGAACGGGGATGGTGTGATGAAGTAAGAGGACAGAGTTGATTCGCGTGTTCTGAGATGGTTCGGGCACGTGGTGAGGATGGATGAGGGGAGATTGGTGGAAAGGGTGTGGAAGGCAGAGGCGAGTGGACGTAGGCCGAGAGGGAGACCGAAGTTTGGGTGGATGGATGGTGTGAAGCAGGCGTTAGGAAGGAGAGACACGAATGTGGAAGTAGCGAGAGAGCGTCACTGGATAGGAGTGAGTAAATAATTATTGTGAACGGATGAGTTTTGACGCTGCCCTGATGTGCCTTCCCGCCCTAGGTACATCGTTGAGAGACGGGATGGTTGTGGGCGGGGGGGGGGGGGTAAGGCAGTCACACTGTCGCGTCCTGCTGCCGACACTGACCTCGAACCGCACTCATGACCCGAAGGGTGTGTTGCGGGGTGGGACCCTTTTGCGCAAAAAAAGCTAAGGTGTGAGAGTATGAGTGCACAAGAATGTGAGGTGCGCCTTGCCGTCGGCCACCCCCCTTGCTGGGGATTTCGGCCTAGTGTCTGTATCTCAAAGAGAAGGAGGCCTTAAAAATCTTTCAAATGTGGACCTACGGCGAGAGGTTTTGTGCCACTGATGAATGATTCGTATTTAATTCCTTGCATGATCCAAGAATTGACTAAGAGTCTAATGCTTCGTGAGGCTACTAGGATTATAGATCAGAGCGACAGACATTTCAAGAAATTTAGTCAAGAGGCGTTCATTGTTCTATGTAATTATTTTTCAAAGTTTTTTTTTAATCGATAATATATGTGGTTTTTTGACTATTTATTTCTGCGGAACTGCTATGTCATAACTGCTATGTCATGGTCTACGAGTGAAGGACGTATTTTTTGTAATTTATTTTACGGCGAGCTCATTGTTTTGTCTCTTAGTCTTTGTAAGTCGGCATAAGATGTCTAACAAGTGTTTTATAACATAAGTTATTATTTTGTCAATGCTCATATAATTTGCTTTAAAATGTTAGGTTCTGCTATCACAAATATCAAAAGAAGACACACTGACTCTACGTACTTAAACTTCTATTTAGAAACTCGATAATGATTTTGGTGTTTTGTTACTTAATCTGGTCTTACATACAAAGGCGTGAATCAAGTGTTGAAGTCACCAAAGGTTTGGTGTACGCATCCAAGCTGTGTACTTAAAACTGTATAAATAATTTATTGAATGCGTAACGGAAAACCCAATTTCTGGTGTTTTATCGACTAGAATGTTAAGCATTTCGCAACCTTGATTTAGGTACAGTTAGACTAAGTTGTTGTGAGTATTGATTGTTCTGTAGACCTTCCTCAGTTTTATTCTTGTCCTGCATTTGCCCGAGGCGGCCCCAATTATTCTGTAAGTTTTCCTCAGTTTCATTAATGTTCTGCATTTGGCAGAGGCGGCCCCAATTATTCCGTAGTCATTCCATAGTTTAATTCTTGTTCTGTATTTGCCCGAGTCCCAATAGCCTGCCAAACAGGATTGGTTGACAGTGTTTATTTACCACTTCGAATATGGATCAATTTTACGGTTACAATTGATCACAAAAGGTACCGTCATTTCCACCGAACCCGAAATCTTACATCAAAAAGATCACAGATTTGTCAGTCATTTGTCATAACAGTATTTTATCTTTCTCTTAAATGAGCACAAAAATTTCTTGCTATACCGATCTCAAAAATACAACCGAATAGCTTTCTTTGTGATCATGATGCAAATGTGCAGTCTACCATTGTTAGTAAAGACTTTTATGTCCATATCGATCACGTTCGATCGAAAGCGGAAACTACAATCTCGACCTGTTGATCGTACAGCGTTGATGATTGTCAGGTGAAACTGGAGTAAACTATAACAATATGGTAAGTCGAAAGAGACTCTTGACTAAACGTTTTGATGGGAGAAGGAATTCTCCATTCAACCTGTATATTATGTCTTCTTACTAATACAAAGTCATTATATTTAGTTAGATAGGAAAAGTAAGTTTGTTCGCATTTTTATGTTAAGATAACTTTCGTTCTTTTAGAACACGTCTTAGTGTGACGAGGCGGTCCAGCCCGTTTCATGGAGCAAGAGTTTGGAACGCTTACACCGATCTGGACCGACTCTGATTTTGTTGCGGATGTGGTTAGACTTTATTTTCTTCCTGTGAAGAATGGCTCATAACTTTTCGTGTCGTGGAACTTAGGAATAAACTGCTGGGTGTTGATTGAACGGATGTGTTGATCGACAGCTTTGGTAACCAACTCATACTAGTCAATCTCTGTTGTGTTCAATCGTGCCTGACTACGGCGCCAGCCAACTTTTTCTCTTGAACCGAGACTAACATTTTGCTCGTCACCAGCGTTCGTGTTCGACTATCAGGCTAGTCGTAATCAGGTGATGGTGCTAACTAGTGTACCTGACTGTCGCATCCACTGTCACTTACCACGATGAAGTTTTGCGATAGCTAGTCAAACTAGAACTACCAGCAACTTCTTGGAATAAGCTTATGTCGGGTTATGCGTCAGTCAAGCAAACTTAATTTTAGATTTATTTAGCTTATTAATTTAGATGATTTCAGAACAAGCATTCCTGCTCTCTTCGTCATAGCTGGACAAGTTGCAGTACCTAATTACATTTCCGATTACCTAGCCCGGTTCCACGCTC
Organism: Gammarus roeselii; assembly: GCA_016164225.1. Lineage (NCBI taxonomy): Eukaryota > Metazoa > Arthropoda > Malacostraca > Amphipoda > Gammaridae > Gammarus > Gammarus roeselii. The sequence continues at coordinate 27,346 of SDVV010000756.1, forward strand.
TGGTGGAAATGAGGCCCAAATCAAATCACCCGGTTCCACGCTGTAAAGTTGGTCACAGTAATCTGAACATGTATTGAGTAACAATAATTGGGTGTTCTCTTCGTCATAGCTGGATAAGTTGAAGTACCTAATAACATTTCCCATTACCTAGCCCGGTTCCACGCTGTAAAGTTGGTCACAGTAATCTGAACATGTATTGAGTTACAATAATTGGCTACTCCTTTCGTTCACCAACCAAATACCCGATCGGTCATTGATGGAATCTTATTTGGCATGCAATAATCGCGTTTGTTTTTTTTGCGCCACAATAAGCCAAGGACTCGTCGATCATTGCATTTTTCATTTTATGTCGGATCAATTCATAAATTCATGTAAGGGTTGCAATTCTCACTCCCAGAATTTGTGGTCCGCTAAGAAAATTTCGATTCAAATATTCCTTGAAAAAATCTAACTAGCATATCACAGGAGCCGCCACTTTCTACGGTTACGACTTTGCCGCTAATATGCCATCATATAAAAACACTTCAAATTTATATTCATGTGAAACAACGCCGAGTCGTGCGACAGACCGCCATTGTCGGAGTTACTAAACAATTAAGAATCAACATGTCACCCTTGTGGAGTGAAGTTCGTAAGCATTTTCATGAGAGATCATTTCATGTTGAATCTCTTCAGACTGTGTTGATTTTCGTAAAAATGTTTCGGCGAACAAAAGCAACATCGCTCCAACTTACATAAACGAAGCACGTAATTTGTTAACTTATTCCTACTCATGGCGACCATCTGTACAGACTAGCCATCTGACCAGGTGAATTGTATCCCAAACCCTCATCAAGAGCTACTCTTCCTGAGTTTATTATGTGTGGTCTGCTGTACTTAACGTCTCATAATTCTTAAAGACCTCAACTTTATTTTATATCGCAGATTGTATATTATCATTATCATCTTTCCTTTGTAATCGTTCATTCCAACTGCTCATGCAGTACACATTCCTTTATTTTTAATTTATTATTTTGTATTTTTTTATAATTTAACAATTTTACTTCGTACTTTTTTGTTTCATTATTCCTATTATTTTTATTCTTCATTTTCATCACCGCATTTCAAGTCATCAAGCAATTAATTTTAAACTTTCAAGAATTTTCATATTTTCTTAGGATGGGAGCTTACGTGGCCTCCGAGCGGACGATAACCACGTGACTAAACGCGCTTCGCATGACTACACAGGCCGCACAAACTGTAACACTCGCCGCTCGCACGTCACCACTTTCCATTGCAACGCGCCCTGCACACCGAATATTAACGCGCACTGTGCCCAGACCACCATTGACATCTTACTTGATTTTCAACCGGTGCTTGGGGTGGATGGATGCTTATTCATTTTATAGATCATTAACACTTTATTTTAGTATTTGATTATTTCTTCTTGCATGGGCTCTATTATTTTTCTCTGCCCTCTTTTCATGGTGATAAATTTTGCATTGATTATTTTATTATATGCATCGAGGTTGGTTTAGACAAGGTGGCCCAGGGAGAGGAGGTACTCGTGGGATCCGCGGGACTCGAGGACCCGGGGTTTCGGGAGACCAGGTGGATTTGGGGTGGTCCACTTTGATCTTTCTGGGGCCCTTTGGGACACCCTTGAGACCCTTTGGGAGCCTTTTGAGAAACTGTGGGACCCTACAGAGGCCCCTCTGAATCCTGGAACCTCTGCACCCC
>SDVV010000757.1:0-29058 GCA_016164225.1 Gammarus roeselii
CAGCGACACTAATGGCTGCAGGCACCAATGAAGCAGCGACACTAATGGCAGCTGGCACCAATGAAGCAGCGACACTAATGGCTGCAGGCACTAATGAAGCAGCTACACTAATGGCTGCAGGCACCAAGGAAGCAGCGACACTAATGCCAGCAGGCACCAATGAAGCAGTGACACTAATGGCTGCAGGCACCAATGAAGCAGCGACACTAATAGCTGCAGGCAACAATGAAGCAGCGACACTAATGGCTGCAGGCACCAATGAAGCAACGACACTAATAGCTGCAGGCACCAATGAAACAACGACACTAATGGCAGCAGAGACACCAATGAAGCAGCGACACTAATGGCAGCAGAGACACCAATGAAGCGGAGACATGAATAGCGGCAGTGGTACAATGACAACAGCAACACTAATGGCCGAATTAGTCTGCACATTCTCAGTACAGACAGCAGTGGCATAATAGCAGTAGCAATGTGAGTACATCATCAGTAGTAACAGTAGCGACATTATAGTAGTACCAGTAGCACATTCTCAGCACAGACAGCAGTGGCATAATAGCATTAGCAATATGAGTGCATTATCATTAGTAACAGTAGCGACATTCTAGAAGCAGCATGCGCCAAACAGCAGTAAAGACAGCAGTAACACTAGTGTTGTAGAAGTAGAAGTAAAATAGCAATAGAAACAGCATCGAAATTATTGTAGCAGTAGGAATACAATAGCAGAAGACAGCTAGAAACAGCAGACAGGACAGTAGTAACGACAATGTAGTAGTAGTAGCAGCAGGAGCCCAATTAGCAGGATACAGCAGACAGAACCAGTATGTAGGAAGTTGAGGCAGAGGCATTAGAGAAGTAGCAGCAGGAGCACAATAGCAGTAGAGACAGCAGCCCAGGCCAGCGTGCAGGCATAGTGGTGGAGGCAGTAATGGTAGATCAATATGCCGTCTCCTCCTCTTTCGCTGCCACCAGACGTGCTCTTGACTGCTGCTCTCACCCCATTTAAAATGAACCGCTTCTCTGCTCGAGGACGCAGGAAGCAGGACTGGTCATATTGGCAGGGATGCGGCAGTCGAAGGATATATCCATAATCGGGAAGTAGGTGGGCTTGGTTGAAGTGGTCTGATGAGGGAACGACTTCCAAGATAGGTTGTTGATGGGGTGGTTTTGGCGTAGATTTCTTGGAGATACTTTCTGGAATAAATATGAAATATTTTACAGCATTTTTCCTGCCTAAATAAATAGCGTATGTGGACAAGAAATTTGTTACCAACAAACATTTTTTAATGGATTTTTTTTTCCTCAACAAGTCTGGCTAGCTTATGCGACATTAGTCGTAAATCGTTTTTCTTAAAGAAATATTTGATAATGAAAATCATTCCTTTGAATGTTTAAGAACATACAACAATTGCCGTTAATTTGTTAGGATTTCAAATTTAATGTTTGTGAGTCGTGGAGTTATTTCCTTTCCATATAGTTGCCAAAAACGGTGGGTAGTCCTGGGAAGGTAATCCTAGTAGGGTAGTCTTGTTGCGGTAGTCAGGGTAAATCACTCCTGCGGAGGAAGTCCTGTTGAGGTAGTCCTGGTGAGTTTAGGGTGAAGTAGTCCTGGTGGAGTAGGCCTTGTGATGTAGTCCTGGTGAGGTAGTCCTGGTGAGTTAGAATGCTGAAGTAGTCCTGATGAAGAACCTTTAGGGGGGTGAGGTTTTTCTGGTAAGGTAGTCCTGGTTAAGTAGTCCTAGTGAGGAAGTCTTTCAAAGGTAGTCATCCCAAGGAAGCCCTAGCGAGCTTGATCTTGCCAAAGGTAGTCCACACAAGGTAAGCTTTTCGAGGCAATTCTGATCAAGGATCCCAGGCGTGTTCTGGCGAGGTAGTTGTCAGACTCTAGCAAGTGAGTAAAGATTCAACTTTTTGCACCTATTAACCCTGCGGTAAAGCTCTGAAGACCCGTGCGCGCTGATAGTTGGTTAAAGCGGCGCCGCTTTGTGGCGGTTGTTTGCAAACGCAAAAACTTTAACCCGGGTTAACAATTAAGAACTTTTTAAAACCCTAGACGTTTTATGACCCCCATCACAGTATGTGGGAGGGAACCTTCGGTTCATAGCACGAAGAACATTGCACGTCGACGAACGACGTAATGTGACGTAAGCCTGACGTAACGTGACGTAAGCCTGACGTAATGTTACGTAACCCTGACGTATTGTAATGGAAACCTGACACGTAAGCCTGAAGAACATTGTACGACGACGTGGGACGTAATGTAACGTAAGCCTGAGACGTAAGCTTAGAGAATGATGTACAGTAGCGAACGAAAATTCGTTTATAGTTAGTCTGTAACCGGAAAAACAAATTCGACTTTTCCCACGTGGAATTCAACATCATATAAAAATTTCGTACGGTACTGTGTGTGGACAAAGCTTTTTAATGGGAAATATTCAATAAATTTCCGACAAGTTCAAATATCGTGCGGAAAAATAAACCTTGAAGATTTTACTTAGTTTTCAATCATAAACAAATTTTATTTCGCTACTGTACGTCAACGTAGGACGTAATGTGACGTAAGCCTAACGTAATGTGGCATAAACCTGACGCAATGTAACGTAAACCTATGACGTAAGCCTGTATAATATTGTTCATTGACGTAGGACGTAATGTGACGTAAACCTGCAATTTATATTCGAGCAGGAAACAACCCCACCTGAAAACACTACAGTTGTGCAATATCCGAGTCAACATCGTTTAGAAGCGTCATTGACTTATCTCAATTCGTACGTAATATTTTTTAAATCAAATACATTCTTATGAATTTTCCCACCGATTACAGAAAATTTCTAACAACAATACAAACAAATCCCACAAACACATCCGAATTCGCGTGGGATTATGTTTCCACCATCAATAAGCTGTGCGACTAAATGAATGAGCAGCGCCATCTACCGGGCAATAACCGACAGACCTAAAATAGTGTCATCATCCCTTGTTCTTCCAAGACATGCTCTAGGCCTGTCCTCTCCACCCTACTCCGCTTCTCCTCCCCACCCATCCATCCATCCCCCCGTTTAATAGCTGTATTATATTGATGGGCCGCACCGCCACCAGAGGGGGTGGCATTAGCGCCTATACACCGGTGGCGGACGAAGACCTGCTCTTTACCGTGATGCGTTGGTCGGGCGAATGGGGCTTGAAGGGGGTGAGCCTCATTCAGTATCTAGCAACAGCAACAGAGTATATTGGTCATATATCAGACCATGTAATTTAAGAATGTAACTAGATGCAGTCTCCTGCCCATCACTGAGGGGGACTGGGGCCTGATGGCTAGGATGGAGTGGGTGACACGCTCAAGGGGCGGGCTGAGTGGAACTTGGAGGGGGACCAAATAGCAGAGGAGGAGTCCGAGGGGAGACGGAAAGAATCAATCTCTTCCTTTGAGAAGGAGGAGGAGGGGAAGAGGCCACTGGTCACTCCTCCTCGTTGTTGGTCATCACACTGATGACAATACTTTGTGGCACTCCTCCTCGTTCCTGGTCATCACACTCAAGACAACACTTTGCGGCTTCGTCGCTTGAGGTGGAAGATTTTTTTCATTGAGGCGGAGGATATTTTTAGAGGTGGTTGACATGAGGGTGATCTTTATTGTTTGATAACGTGTACACAAGAGCAGTCACGGGAACGACTTTGTTGCTGAGTGATGAAAGGAGTGTCTAAAAAGACTTAGTTTCATTTTTTGCATGTGGTGAAGTCATTTAGATTTTGCAATGAATTTTTAACGTGCGTCGATTCCTTCCAGATAAGTAAAAAAAAAGTGAATATTCACAAAGTTCATTTCGGGGTAACTCCACGAAACTCGTCGATAAGCATTAATGACGACGAATCGAAAAGCGATACTGAACACCAGTAGCGATACAAAGATTTTTGGGGCAAGAATGTTGCTCTTCCTACCCCAAATTCGTAGTACTTATTTTTAAATTGTTTTCTCTCAAATAACTGCAAGCGAACGGGCATATATTGAATGATTTTACGCGTTTAAACAGTGCATACATTACCATAAAACAAATTTAATACGATTTAATATATTGTCTTATTTGCTCTTCGAACAAAGGTTCTTGCGTTGCTGAATTAATCATAATTTTAGAAACTTTTATTCGGCTCAAGATATCAGCAGAAAATTTGTCCAAAAGAAGTCACGGTTGAAACAAATGATAACAAAGATTTGGTATTGAGTCCGCCTTTAACCTAAATTTGTATATTAGCCCCATGATTTTGTTACAAATGTCGTATTTTTTAATCATATCTTGGATCTGTGAAACACTGATGATAACCAAATAAAGAGTATCTGTACACACACCTGATGTTCCTATTATTGTTTGTGAAGGTTAAATGTCACTGGTCCGGTTCAGGATTTGTGTGGTTATATAAACAATGCAATCAGGAACGTAGGAATTCATGGCATGTCTTGTCGTTCGTCCGCATTGCTGGATCTTCTCAGTCGAGTTAAGTATTTTCACCGACGCTTTAAATTTCATGAAACAATTAAACACCCTAAGCAAAATGTAATTCATAGGGATTCATTATATAATACATAAAGACTCATTCAATGAAATACATAAGCATATTGTCAGGGAAGTCAAAAGTTGAAAGCAGTGTTATTTAGAACGTTCAAAATAATGATCGTTCAATGGATCTCCATAAAAAAAATTCAGACTACAATAAAGTTCTTAACAACAAAATTAGAAATCTTGACAATACGAAAAGACACTTTAAATCCGATCACTACCACGCGTTGGTTCAATCTGGAACACGTTTAAGCCAAACAAGATGTTGGTTGAATGAATGCCTAGGATAGCTAGACATACAGGACCACGGACCACAGATATAAATATTTTAAGAATTACAGAGAGATCCGTTTTTTCATAATATACATTGATTGTAGATACGTTGATCGTAGAATACGTTGATTGTAAAATACTTTAATCGTTAAATACGTAGATAGTAGAATACGTTGATCGTAGAATGAGTAGACTTATACTCATACACCTTCATCATTATTTGATTTGAATAGATTTTCACTTAATATGGATGGTAATTGCACTGCATAGAGTCCTGCATGGCGCTCATCCACGTGTAAAACGTAGAATGATATGTAATGAGCCATTCATTTCCTCGTTGCGTGCCTGCTAGGGTAGAGTTATTCGACGCCAGCACAGAAGTATCATTCAATCAGGATTAATTTTGATTTCCACGGAAAAACACATATAACTATTATTTTAAACATAAACATAAAAAATATTAGCTGCCTAAATATTTGTACGTACTTATTGACGATTTGAGTGTTGGTTCCCCGAATGCTCGCCCTCAGTTGCGCGACACAACAAAGGCCTAGCGGCACAAACACTCTCGTAAAGGCCGCACGGCCTGCCGTTTTCAATTACCTCAGGCCCACTTTACCGTACGTGTTGAAAGCGATCAAAGAAGTAAACGTAGGCCGGTTCCCTGGGCCTACAAGCCGTTAAAGGTACTCACAGTTGGTGTTATTGATCCTGGGTAGTGTTTATTTAGCAAGTTTGACCGTTTCCTTTTGTTGGGTGGCATTGATTTTGTGCATTAATGCATTTATATCGTCATTCTCTGTGATCTAAAGAAATTGGAAGGTGGGTTGTTTAACCCATGAGAGGTACAAGGGGTTGGGCTTTGAGTGGTGAGTGGTGGAGTGGGGTGAAGGAGGGAGGACTGTGGATAAAGGGAGAAAATTGTGATGTAGTGAAGGAGTTAGGAGTCTGGTGAAGGGGTGAGAAGTGTGATAAAAGTGGAAGAGCTGTACTGACGGGGTAAGAAGTGTGAGGAAGGGGCGAAAACTGTGGTGAAAGGGTGAGGAGTGAGGATAAGGGGTGAGGGGTGAAGGAAGCTGTGAGGAGCGTCGTGGAGAGGTGAGGAGTGTGGTGAAGGGGTGATGAATGGGTGAATTGGTGAGTAGTGTGGTGAAGGGGTAAAGAGTGTGATGAAGGGGTGAGGAGTGTGGAAAAGAGTGAGGAATGAGGTGGATGGAGTGATAAATGTGGTGAAAGGGTGATAGGTATGGTGAAGGCGTGATGAATGTGGTGAAGGGGTAAGGGGTGAATGGGTGATTAGTGGGGTGAAGGGTGAGGATAAGGGATGAAGGGTGAGAAGTGTGAAGAAGGGAAGAGAAGTGTGGTGAAGGGTTGAGGAGTGTGCTTGTTTGGCTGGTGTGCGGTGAAGTAGTGGGGAGTGTGATAAAGGGGTGAAGAGATAAAGAATATGTCTGAAAACAAGTATAAGTTGAGGATTAAAGAGTGATGGTCAACAGCTGTAAACGAGATTACATTGGTTGTGTGAAGAGCAGAAGGTGTGTTGTTTGTTTAAATCTGCCAAGGCCTAGGAATGAAAGCATTGACATCGAGAATTAGAGAGTAGTGAGTAGATTGAGAGGGGTATTGGAGGGTAGTGAGTAGATTAATAGGGGTATTAGAGCGTAGTGTGTAGATTGAGAGGGGTATTATAGCGTAGTGAGTAGATTAAGAGGGGTATTAGGGCGTAGTGAGTAGATTAAGAGGGGTATTAGAGCGTAGTGAGCTGATTGAGAAAGGTATTTATTGAATTCAATGTTGTAAAGGGGAGAAGGAGTCGAATAGAGTGTGATGAAGTACTCAGAGGAGAAGTAGTGTGTTACTAATAGCATGTGTAAGAAACGGAAAAGACAAGAATGCGAAGAGGATAAAAAAAAGTAGCAGTTGAGGAAGAAGTGGAAAAGATACTACTTTTTGTGGCATGGGATGTAATTTGATCATTATTGTTATTATTATATTATAAGCCATTCATCTCACTATTCTGCGAAGAAAATGAGTTCTAAATGTTGCGTAGGAGTAGAGCGGAGTAAAGGGGAGTAGTCTATGTGTTGTTCTTAGAGTTTACGATACATTGATGACACACACTCTCTTCTAGCAGCTGATGGTGTGACTTGTTGTGTGTATCTTATCGTCCTAAAGCATTCCATTTCAATCAAAAAAAATATTGAAGACGACTCTCGAGAAGAAATTCCAGCCACACAATTTGCTAATAGATCAACTGTTCGTTGGCCAATTGGTCGAGTATCAATCCAAAAGGAGCATCTGCTGCCCTCTTCGTCCATGGTCAACCGTTTCACCAACTGACAGCATGCTCAAGCATCCCTCCGAGAGGAGTACTGACTGCCCTAACGCGCCAATGCCAACCCCCATCACCAACTGGCAGCTGGTCAAGTAACTTGCCGGAGAAGCAACGGCTGCCTTCCTGCACTAGAGACAATTCCATGTCGTCAATTGACAGCTGGTCAAGTATCTTTCCGGAAGAAGTATCTGCTGCCCTCCTACACCAATGGTCGACCCCTATCACCAAGTGACCGTCGTGTTCCTCATCCCGTATGCAGGACACCCATCCTCCTTGTTCGACAAGCCGAGCTTCATGTCTCAATTGAATAAAACGACAACTCCACTCGGGCCGACACGAGGAGCGGCGGCCGTGGTTTGATCAGCCCTGAACGGTGCCCAAAAGGGGAAAGGGGTAAGATGGAGGAAGAATCAGAAAGGGGGGAGGACTGGTCATCTTACATCGAGCTTTGATGTCCTGAGAGTGAGACGTGATGACCCAATGAAGATGTAGAAAGGAGCCCCTCTGAGAAGGAAGGGTAGGGGGAGAAGAGGGGTGGGGGTAGGGGTCAACTTACATTAAGTTGTTGTGTCAAGAAAGGGCGGAGACATCTTAACCGTTGGAGATGCTGCATTTGCAATGAGGCGGTCGCGACTTTAGTTCATGAGTGTCGAGCTTGAATATGATAAAAGAAGATCTAAAGAGACCGACCGCTTGAGTAGGAAATATTTATGTTGTTCAGATACAATCGATCATTCTTTAATGAATTTAATTGTATCACAGTATCATAGTTTTTATAGTATCACTAATATTATCAATAATAGTATCCAAGTATCACAAAAGGTGATAGGATTATTAATAGTACCACAGGATCACAAAAGTTAATAGTATCACTTCATAGAATCATTGGAAAATTAGCTACATATCATTAAGATATCCTAAATTTTTGTGTGTTGATTGTACAACTAGGGTCCTCGCTGTGTATTGAGTCATATCAAGAGTGATGCATGGCCAAGAGACCCTAGGGTCCTCGCTGTGTGTAGGGTCCTTGCTAGTGTCCTCGCTGTGTGTAGTGTCATATCAAGAGTGATGCGTGACCAAGAGGAGCTAGGGTCCTCGCTGTGTGTAAGGTCCTTGCTAGTGTCCTCGCTGTGTGTAGGGTCCTTGCTAGTGTCCTCGCTGTTTGTAGGGTTCTTGCTAGTGTCCTCGCTGTGTGTAAGGTCCTTGCTAGTGTCCTCGCTGTTTGTAGGGTTCTTGCTAGTGTCCTCGCTGTGTGTAAGGTCCTTGCTAGTGTCCTCGCTGTTTGTAGGGTCCTTGCTAGTGTCCTCGCTGTGTGTAGGGTCCTTGCTAGTGTCCTCGCTGTGTGTAAGGTCCTTGCTAGTGTCCTCGCTGTGTGTAGGGTCCTTGCTAGTGTCCTTGCTGTTTGTAGGGTTCTTGCTAGTGTCCTCGCTGTGTGTAAGGTCCTTGCTAGTGTCCTCGCTGTTTGTAGGGTTCTTGCTAGTGTCCTCGCTGTGTGAGGTGTCTTATCAAGAGTGTTGCTCGGACAAGAGGAACTTTGCACGACTCTCTGGGAGACACTCCAAAAAATATAGGCGCAATTTAACGATTCGAAATACCAAATCGAGAAGGTTGTTTCCCCTCTTAATTTATCAGTACGTTTCACTTCAACGTAAACGGGTTCCGTTTAACACCATAACACGCTGGCGTAAGTTCAACGTCATGACGCACTGGCGTACGATAGAATCCATGCGTCAGAACCCATTGCTGTGTTTGGATGCTTCCAGCTTTCTTTTCATCGGTCTTAAGTGATCACTTTTAAATTCGGGCATTGCGGTGTGTTATTTATAAACACTGTCGTGTCTGGGTCATCAAAAATATATTCAACTTTTGGAGACTTTGTCAAAGGTTTCGGCCAAAGTTGGGGGACACGCAGCAGCCAATGTCCTGTACACCCATCCATCTCCGTGACCAGCTTACATAGACGCATCAAACATAAATAATGATAAACTCCTTTGTTGAGAGATGCCTCGTGGTATTCTGGTGTATTATAACAAGTTCCTTCATTATAGAATAAACATTATATAAAAAATACAATTTATCGAATATGATTCAGTTGTTACAGATTGAGTTGGATTGTTCTATGGTAAAAATGGATATATCCAGGTTCCCGCCACAGCGGCAAACATCTTGGATACGAGTGTTTTGGGTTTTATTCAATGTAATTCGCGTGCATCTGGTCTTAATATATTTACGTTAGGCTATCATGAGAAGTGTTATTCTTTTCACGGCATTACATCACAAAAAGCATTCTACTAGCATCACAGTAACAAATAAAAACTGAAATATACGAGGATCTCCAAACATCAGATAACAAGTATAACAATTGTGTTCGGTCTTACTTTTAGGTACCCATTTACACAAATTGGCAAGTTGTCCAAGTGGAAAACATCTACAAGGTTTGGTATAATTCCGACTCGAGGAAAACACTGCTAACTCATAAAGATAAAAAACAGGACTTGCAGCAACACACGGCGAGGCGCATCCCTCCACCAGCACTTACAAGTTGTAAGTGTAAAAATGAAAACATATAACAGTGAAGGAAATGCTAGTCGACGCATACAGTGATTATTACCTAATGCTAGCGCACAGTGAAGAAACTGTACCACGATTGGTTTATATCAGAATCAACCAACTTTCAGAGTTTCACATGTATTTACGCGAAATAAATATACGATAATATCAAGAAGGAAAACTACATACACGATTGTCAAAGTATCACAAGCTAATTGTAGTTGCTGTATTCCAGCACAACAGCACAAAATCACTCATTTAGCGTGTGTTTATGTGGTTATCTCCACGTTCACCACATGATTGTGGTGGCAGTGTTTGATGGGTCGTCCTGGTCTCCATGTTTATGTGGTTATCTCCACGTTCACCACATGATTGTGGTGGCAGTGTTTGATGGGTCGTCCTGGTCTCCATGTTTATGTGGTTATCACCACGATCACCACATGATTGTGGTGGCAGTGTTTGATGGGCCATCCTGGTCACCATGTTTATGTGGTTATCTCCACGATCATCACATGATTGTGGTGACAGTGTTTGATGAGTCGTGGTGGTCTCCATGTTATGTGGTTATCTCCACGTTCACCACATGATTGTGGTGGCAGTGTTTGATGGGTCATCCTGGTCTCCATGTTTATGTGGTTATCTCCACGTTCAGCACATGATTGTGGTGGCAGTGTTTGATGGGTCGTCCTGGTCTCCATGTTTATGTGGTTATCACCACGATCACCACATGATTGTGATGGCAGTGTTTGGTGGGCCATCCTGGTCACCATGTTTATGTGGTTATCTCCACGATCACCACGTGATTGTGGTGGCAGTGTTTGATGGGTCGTGCTGGTCTCCATGTTTATGTGGTTATCTCCACGATCATCACATGATTGTGGTGATAGTGTTTGATGGGTCGTGGTGGTCTCCATGTTATGTGGTTATCTCCACGTTCACCACATGATTGTGGTGACAGTGTTTGATGGGTCGTCCGGGTCTCCATGTTTATGTGGTTATCTCCACGTTCACCACATGATTGTGGTGACAGTGTTTGATGGGTCGTCCTGGTCTCCGTGTTTATGTGGTTATCTCCACGTTCACCACATTATTGTGGTGGCAGTGTTTGATGGGTCGTCCTGGTCTCCATGTTTATGTGGTTATCTCCACGTTCACCACATGATTGTGGTGGCAGTGTTTGAAGGGTCGTCTTGGTCTCCATGTTTGATTAGAGGTGTTTTGTGAATTTTGCTCGACAAGTTGCCACTGACACGTCACTATTGCTGCCTACCCAAGATGAAGCATGGTTGGTAATCATTTATTGGCGAATCGTATTCGACGAGTCATGTTTGACGAGTCATGTTTGACGAATCCTGTTTGACTAGTCATGTTTGACGAATCATGTTTGACGAGTAGTGTTTGACGAGTCATGTTTGGCGAATCATAATTGACAAGTCATATTTGACATATCATGTTTGACTAGTCACATATTTTACAAGTCATGTTTGACTAGTCATATTTGACAAGTCACGTTTGCTAGTCATATTTGATGAGTCATGTTTGACTAGTCTTATTTGACAAGTCGTGTTTGACTAGTCCTATTTGACGAGTCATGTTTGACTAGTCATGTTTGGCAAGTCATGTTTGAGGAGTCATATTTGACCAGTCATGTTTGGCGAGTCATTCTTAGCGTGTCGTGTTTGATAGGTCATGTTTGATAGGTCATGTTTGATAGGTCATGTTTAGCGAGTCATTCTTAACGTGTCATGTTTGATAGGTCATGCTTATCGAGTCATGTTTAACGAAACATATTTGACAAGACGTGTTTAAACGATTCCTTTTAACCAGTTATGTTTGATGAGTCTTGTTTACTAACCGCCATCCGCGGTATTTGCTATTTGCCAGAGTGCCTTGGTAGTCGAGTCGTGTCCCAAACTTGCTGTCGTGCGGTGTCGTACAGCGCCTGGCGGCGCTTCGACATGTTCAGGACAGGTTCCCTGATGAGTCGCAACACGTGGCTCTACCGCAACATCGTCAGATCATGGCACGTAACCGGTACACGACCACGCTGTCAGAGCCCAATTGGTCAAAATACAGTCTCAAATGTGATATTAGTTTGTCTGAGAGTGCTGAGGTGGATCGGGCCAAAACATGCTTGTAATGTAATAAGTTACTATTTCCGCCCAGTTCAGAATTACAGACAAGCGAAGGCCTCTCAGTGGACCTCAACATGGTGGAGTACATAGTCTGGTCTAGTGCCATCACTAGGTATCTAGAGCTGAACATTAGCATCTAGTGTTGGACACTTGACGATTTAGTTATGAACACTTGCTATATAGTGGCGAACCAATAATTACATAGTGCAGACACTGGGATTCTAGTGTTGGATACCTCACAATTTATAGGCACATGCTATTTAGTGGATAGTGTCAGGATAGTGACAGGATAGTGACAGGGTAGTGACAGGATAGTGACAGGATAGTACTGTCACAACAGCATGCATTTGTCATGTTAGTGATGACAAAATAAACATGTTGCAACAACAATACAGTTTTGTTGTAACAACAAACTTGATTTTGTCGATCATTGATATAATACTCTTGAACAACATTTCACCATACAGCAGTAATTCATCTTACCTATCAATAAAAAATACACAACTGTCTCCGAGTCAGAAAACCATTTATGATAGCAAGAACTTGTTGAGTATATACCTGCTCAATGCTTCACTGTCAGTTCTGACCCTCACTTTCTCACCGCCTCAGTGAACCCTGGCATAGGGAGATAACCCTGGCGTAAGGTGAAAACCATGGCATAGGGAGATAACCCTGGCGTAGAGAGATAACCCTGGCGTAAGGTGAAAACCCTGGCGTAAGGTGAAAACCCTGGCATAGGGAGATAACCCTGACGTAGGGAGATAACCCTGGCGTAAGGTGAAAACCCTGGCGAAATGTGAGAACCCTGGCATAGGGAGAAAACCCTGACGTAGGGAGATCACCCTGGCTTATGGGGATAACCCTGGCGTAGGGGGATAACCCTGGCATAGGGGGATAACCCTAGCGTAGAGGGATAACCCTGGCGTCGGGGGATAACCCTGGTGTAGGGGAATAACTCTGGCGTAGGGGAATGACATTTTGCGTCAGTTCAAGACGAATCTTTTTGGCGCATCTGTTATTGTTAGCTGAAACATCTGTTAATGTTAGTTGAATCATCTGTTAATGCTGGCTGAAGCATCTGTTAATGTCGGCTGAGGCTTCTGTTATTGTTGGCTGAAGCATCTCTTATAATATTGGCTGAAGCATCTGTTAATGAAGGCTGAAGCATCTGTTAATGAAGGTTGAAGCATTTGTTAATGTAGGCTGAAGCATCTGTTAATGTTGGCTGAAGCATCTGTTAATGTTGGCTGAGGCTTCTGTTAATGTTGGCTGAAGCATCTGTTAATGTTGGCTGAAGCATCTGTTAATGTTAGCTGAAGCATCTGTTAATGTTGGATGAAGCATCTGTTAATATTAGCTGAAGCATCTGTTAATGTTGGCTGAAGCATCTGTTAATGCTGGCTGAAGCATCGGTCAATGCTGGCTGAAGCATCTGTCAATGCTGGCCGAAGCATCTGTCAATGATGACTGAAGCATCGGTTAATGCTGGCTGAAGCAAAGTCGCCTGCTCTGACTGAATGGGAACAACAGCATTATTTGTTTAATTCAAAATCCCTATAGGGTTCCAAATTCAATATTTTCGAACACATTTTAACCGCTATCAAATCAGGAGAGGAGCGTTTTAATTCAATCAAATCCTTTATTCCTCATTAGTATTTTGTTTCATTTATATATTGCGTTATTTGATGTTTTTTAAACGTATTTATATCGGGCTTGTGTGTTTCAGTAATGTCGTGCTCACCGATGCAATTTCAACCTAGGTGAGGACGGCTGTAGAGGCGGGTAAGGTGGTGGAGGTTGGCACTGTTGGTGAAGGTCGGCCCGGAGGGTGGAGGTGAGCACGGTGTGGTCACGTCCATGGCGGTGGACACAATAGTTGATGTGGGCCCATCGGCTGAAAAATATTATTGGTCGATTACAAAGTTACGTGAACAGGTTCTTACGAATGATCCAACATCCATTATATTCAAGTGAAGAGAACGGGTCCAGTGTAATTTCAACAACTTCATCTTGTGTACGCAACAAAAAATAAAACGTTCCATGAAACGTTTATTCCACAATATGAATATTGTCGACATAACAATCATTTTGCACACAGAACAAAATATTTGTTGACATAAAACCTCTTGGCCAATTTGAAATAATTCATAGCGTCCTTTGTCAAATTAAATTTTCCTATTTAATGACACAATAAAAATGTATCGATTTTAACCAAATGGATTTGATTGAGAGGAATTTGGTTGTCACAACAAACCATTTTTCTCCGTGCACATGGCGATGAGTAGGACTGGACACTGCTAGAAAAGGGAGGTGTGGGACAATTTCAACGAAGAGAGGTGTGGGACACTTCCAACAAAAAGACGTGTGGGACCCGTCCAGCAAAGAGAGGTGTGGGACCCGTCCAATAAAGAGAGGTGTGAGACACTTCCAACAAAGAGAGGTGTGGGACCAGTCCAACACAGAGAGGTGTGGGACACTTCCAACAAAAAGAGGTGTGGGACCCATCCAACAAAGAGAGGTGTGGGACCCGTCGAACACAGAGAGTTGTGGGACCCGTCCAACAAATAGAGGTGTGGGACACTTCCAACATAGTGAGGTGTGGAACCCGTCCAACACAGAGAGGTGTGGGACACTTCCAACATAGTGAGGTGTGGAACCCGTCCAACACAGAGAGGTGTGGGACACTTCCAACATAGTGAGGTGTGGAACCCGTCCAACACAGAGAAGTGTGGGACACTTCCAACATAGTGAGGTGTGGAACCCGTCCAACACAGAGAGGTGTGGGACACTTCCTACATAGTGAGGTGTATGTACATCCCTGAGCATCGTGACCAAAGTGTTGTGTAAGACATAAAGCATTTGTAATTTGTAGGCTTAAAATCATCGAACACTAGCCAGTGCGATATTAACGCTATTGGTAGGATGACACACTTGCCAACGCCGAGTGTTTCATAATGATAAGATGGACAGAGTGTGTGACACTTCCATCATCGAAATTCTTACAGCCGAGCCACATGAGTTTGATTTATCCAGCTTCAACACGCACGTCGTTGTTAGTTCCGTCATACGCTTGCAACCTATCCCACTGTTGTGGCAGAAACGATGTTACTATTTTAATAGATTTCAGCTCATTGCTATGACTTCTTCTTTGTGTCGTCTTATAACAGAAAAAAAAATTATGTTGTGGCCGACAATATATTGAATTTTTTTACTAGTCTGGTAGGAGCGTACCTTTAGGTATTCATCCACACATCAAATGTTGGGACAAATAAAAAAACACAAGTAACATCAAATTGCTTCGATAAATTATGGTGGCATATTTTCCAGCACAGCTAAACGGTGATGTAATATTTGTGTATTAATATGTAAATTTTAGTGACCAGGTTCTTTGTATAGGAAATACCACTTACATTACCGTGTGCGGGAGCGTTCTGCCCAAGCCACCAGACGCGTATAGCGTGAGGCATAAATCAATCAAGTGCGTTGTACCCACCAATCAGTCACCTGTGGCATTTGTCACCTAGGCCTGCCAACACGAGACATTAGCGAAGAATGCGCTGTGCCTTGTCATTGGAAAAAAACTGGGTGTCTTATTCTTTTCTCTGTCACTCGAGCAAGTCAATATTCTTGCTTAGTAAGACACGGCAACACAACATGACTGGGGTGAGACTTGATGAAGCCAATAAGCATGCTTGACATGGTTTGCATGACGAAACAACTGAACGTGCACGGCATGTTTGACGTGGAACCATTAAACATGTCTGTCATGACACAATGAAGCAACCAAACTTATTGACATGTTTGACATGTCAGAGCATCAGAGCCTGCTCGACTTATTGACATGTTTGACATGTCAGAGCATCAGAGCCTGCTCGACATGCTTGTCATGATGAAACATTTAAACATGCTCGACATGCTTGTCATGATGAAACATTTAAACATGCTCTCGGCATGCTTGTCATGATGAAACATTCAAACATGCTTGACATGATTGACATGCCAGAGCATCAGAGCCTGCTCGACATGTTGGTCATGATGAAACATTTAAACATGCTCGACATGTTTGACATGAGGCATAGTTGATTCAATAAGTGTTGTTAGCACATTGTACAATACCCGGTGAAGGGAGTATTGGTGCAGGTGAGCACGGCGTTGGAGGTGAGCACGGCGGTGGAGGTGAACGCGGCGGTGGAGGTTTACAAGTGTAGGAAGACAACAGCAGGGCTATTGACCCAACAACAGGCCTATTGGCCCAACAACTGGCCTAGTGGACTAAATGGGGGGGGGGTTAGCCTATCGAGTGACGCGAGCACGCCGGTGGAAGTTGACACGATGGTTGAGGTAAACGCAGGTGTGGAGGTGAATGCAGCGGTAGAGGTGAACGCGACTGTTGATGTGAACCTGACGTTGGAGATGAACACGGCGGTGGAAGTAAACACGGTGGTGGAGGTAAACGCGGAGATAGGGGTGAACACATCGATGGAGGTGAACGCGGTGGTAGAGAGTAACACGGTGGTGGTGGTGTACACGGTGGTGGAAGTGATTATAATGGAAGAGGCGAACACAGTGGTTGAGGTGAACACGGCGGTGATGGTGAACACAGAAAAGGAGGGGAACACGAGGGCTTACAAGTGCTTACAAGTGTACGAAGACAACAACAGGCAGTTAAGCCCAAACTAGGTCGACTTTTAATATCAGGAAAATATGTTCTAAGTAGAACGTCTTTGAGAGCATCTTGTATCTTTGTAATTTATGTAGTAAAAGATCAAGAACATAAAAGTTGTAGTCGGAACTAACAAGTAACGATGACATTCAAAACAACTCAAAGCAGCCCCAATGGTGACCGGTGTCATTGCTAGACACCGTTTTGCCACGAGCACGCACCAATGTCGGGCACCTTTCTTACCGTGCGGGTGTCAATGCCGGACACCATTTGGTAACGAACATACATACGGTCGGGCGCGTGCCGTAGCCGGGAGCTGGTCGGGGGCGATTCTGGTAGAATTCCTAGAGCCGCGACTAACACGTTGTGATTGCATCGCTGTTTACAACCTCATCTGGAAGTTCGTTCTATCCCTCGACCTCTCTATACGGGAAGCAATTGCGCGTGATCTCGACTGGTAAACCAGTGATTTTGTTTCCATTATTCCTGGTCACTCCGTTTGAATCTAGAGTGAACAGGTTCGCTCAGCGTGGTGGAGGTGAACACGATGGTGTAGTTGAACACAGTGGTTTACAAGTGTTTACAAGTGTAAGAATACAACTACAGGCCGTTTGGCCTAAACTGGGTTGCCTTCTGATTGTAAGAGGATTTGTTCTGCAGTAGAACGTCAAAGATAGCATCTTGTGTCTGTGTATTTTCAGTTCTGATAGATCAAGAAAGGGGAAGTTTGTTGAAGGAAATAGCATTTAACGATGATACTCGAACAAATCCACTCAGCATCTGAAGGGAAAGCCACCGATCCGCGGTGTTGATCTGAGATTGTCACAGTTTTATTATGGGAGCTATTTAGCGTCGATCTTGGTAGAATTTGTCGAGCCGTGACTTAAACGTTTCGATTGTATCGCTGTTCACAACTTCCGCGGGAAGTCTGTTCCATTCTTCGACAACCCTATACGAGAAGAAATTGCGCATGAAATCGAGTGTGAAACGCTTGCCAACAATTTTGTATCTATTATTCCTGGTCACTCCGTTCGCATCTAAAGTGAAAAAGCTTGCTCGCTCGACGTTTTCCTTACCCTTCATAATCTTCCACACTTCGATCATGTCACCTCTGACTTAACGTTTTTCTGGCGAATAAAGGTTGAGTTCGCGCAGTCTCTCTTTGTATGATTTATTGCGCAGCGAGGGGATTAGCTTGGTAGCTCTACGTTGGACCTTCTCCAATTTAACAATGTCTTTTCTGAGGTATGGAGAGCAAAATTGGACGGAATACTGAAAGTGCGGTCTAACAAACTCAGTGTATAACATGCGAATACTATATCTGCTCTTGTACGAGATTGTGCGGGATATCATGCCTAATATATTATTGCCTTTCTTGGTTGCACCGATACATTGCTTGCTGCTGTTAAAGTCGTTACTAATGATGCTGAGTTACCTATTAACTGATCCAATTATAGGAATTTTGTAATTTTATCCGTGATCAAACTTTCCATCAATTTGCCTTTGACTGAGGTGAGACTAAGTAGACGGTAATTTCCGGGACACTTTTTCTCCCTTTTTTTTTTATTGGGGTCACGTTGGCCTTTTTTCATTGAGAAGGGCAGGTGCCATTTTGTGAGAGATTGGGTGGAAATGTTTGCTAGATGTTCGGCAATTTCGTTCTTGGTCTCTTTCAGTATTCTGGGATGAACTTGGTCTGGACCGGGAGATTTTGTAAATTTCAATTTTTCTATATATTTAATAACTTCAGTTGGGGAAAAGTTCACTTTGCTGAGGGCTTCGATTCGTATTTGCGCTATGATATCCTCAGGATTATGAGGTTTCTAGCTCACCAATATCATTTTCAAGAGGGCCAATTACAGATCTTGAATTTTTTTGCTCGATATATAACTGAAAAAGTGTTTCGGATTAGTTTTGGCGTTGGCCGCAATTTCATTTTCGTAATCATTTTTATTTTCGTTTCTGAACCGTCTTAAAAACCCGTCTGCTGATTTTGCATTCATTTTTTGCAGCATCGTCGTGTGGATACTTCTGTTTATTCGACTGCTTTGCTTTCTTTTGCAACTGAAGGCGCTGCCATTCTTCTGTCCAGTACTTAGGCTGATTGACTGCTGTTTGCCTGTTTTTGCGAGGGACATGAACATTTTCAATATTTTGAAGTACACTCAAACCATTGATGAGCGACTGATTGACATCTTGTCCGAGGGTTGTATTTGCTGACGTCATTGCCCCTCTTAAGCTATCAAAAATAGCTTATCTATTGTTAGTGACTTTTTCACAGTTAATTGACGTTTTCAACTCGAGTTCAATCATAAAACGGATACAGTTGTTGTCGCTATTTCCGAGGGGTTTGCCCACATCGACGTTTGTGCCATGAGAGTCGCTTGCACTAAATATAAGATCAAGAATATGGCCACCTCTTGTAGGTGTCTTTACCATTTGGGTCATAAACGAACCGTCAGCAAAATCAATCAGGCGTTGGCCAGTAGCCGTACATTCGTCTGTTTCCCAATCGATGTCGGGAATATTGAAGTCTCCAAGTACTCTACTGTTTTGTGTTCTGACCACATCTACGAGGGTGTTGTAAAGATCGATATCATCTAATACAATGCTCTTGGGAGGACGATAAACTAGTGTGATTTGACACTTTGTATGTTTACCGACTACTTGAATTGAAACTATGTCGTTTCTGCTGCT
The DNA here is from genome assembly GCA_016164225.1 of Gammarus roeselii. Lineage (NCBI taxonomy): Eukaryota > Metazoa > Arthropoda > Malacostraca > Amphipoda > Gammaridae > Gammarus > Gammarus roeselii. The sequence goes on from SDVV010000757.1 coordinate 19,207, forward strand.
TGGAATAGAGGCTTCTTTTATTTGTAGCTTATTTTTTACGAGAAAAAAGACTCCTCCACCCTCACGGCCTAGTCTATCTTTGTGAAATAGGGAAACCACGGGAGATAATTCCTGGGGCTCGATTTCATCCACGTTTCTGTGATGGCTATTATGTCGATCGCATCGTTGATTGCGAGGATTTCCAATTCGTCGATTTTGTCTCGCAGACTTTGAGCGTTTACATAGTAACATTTGAAAGTATTTTGGCTCGGAATTCTGCCGAAAACTCTTCGGTTCGGGCTGCTGTGTTACTTCGGTTGTCGAGGGGATACACGGTGGTGGAGGTGAAGACTGTGGTGGAGGTGAACACGATGGTGCAGATGAACACAGTGGTGAAGGTGAACACAGTGGTGAAGGGGTACACGGTGGTGGAGGTGAACAAGGTGGTGGAGGTGAACACAGTGGTGGAGAGGTACACGGTGGTGGAGGTGAACACAGTGGTGGAGGTGAACACGATGGTGCAGATGAACACAGTGGTGAAGGTGAACACAGTGGTGAAGGGGTACACGGTGGTGGAGGTGAACAAGGTGGTGGAGGTGAACACAGTGGTGGAGAGGTACACGGTGGTGGAGGTGAACACAGTGGTGGAGGTGAACACGATGGTGCAGATGAACACAGTGGTGAAGGTGAACACAGTGGTGAAGGGGTACACGGTGGTGGAGGTGAACAAGGTGGTGGAGGTGAACACAGTGGTGGAGAGGTACACGGTGGTGGAGGTGAACACAGTGGTGGAGGTGAACACGATGGTGCAGATGAACACAGTGGTGAAGGTGAACACAGTGGTGAAGGGGTACACGGTGGTGGAGGTGAACAAGGTGGTGGAGGTGAACACGGTGACAGAAGGGTATACGGCGGTGGAGGTGAACACGGTGGTGGAAGTGAACACGGTAGAGGAGGTGACCGTGGGGGTTGGGGTTAACACGGTGGTAGAGGTGAACACTGGTGGTGCACATGGTGGTAGAGGTAAACACGGTGGCGGAGATGAACACGGTGGTGGAGGTGAACACGGTGGTGGTGTACACGATGTTAGAGATGTGAACACGGTGATGGAGGTGAACATGGTGGTGGATGTGAACACGGTGGTGGAGCTAGCAACAAAGAGCATTGCTTCATTGATGCCCTGCATGCATTTTGTTTGGTAATAACCCTAATGGAGCCCTTTTACAGAACTAAGAAGAATAGTTCGGTCAAAGCCAACACGCTACCCACTCGGTGGCCGAGTGGAAAGCGTGTTAGCCTCGCCTCACCACAGACTTCCATTGGGAGCTGAAGGTTGTAGGTTCGAGCCTACATGACCCCGAGTGAGACACTCTTGCCAGTCTCTTAAAAGGTTGAAAGCCTGCCCATAAACGCCGTGAGCAAAAACAGGGCGTTCAGGTGGCAGCTACGTTGAAACCCGTTTTATAAGCGAAAAATCTCGAAATTTCAATTTTCAAAAAAAGTCTAGATGCAATGTTTGCTAGATGTTTGGTAATAATCAACTCCATGATATTAGAATAATATTTACTAATCGTGAAAACTCAAAATGAACAATTTTTTCGGTTTCATGTCTGAACACTTTAAATAGACCAGACTAGTTTTACCAGTTATTGCAGCCACTCCCACAAAAACATACACGTTCTATGCATGTTCAGTGTATATAAGTGGGTACAGTAAGTCAGGCTTCATTTTGTATTAAAAATTTCCTAGCGAAGCTCATTTTATGTCTACGAGAGTTAAGCAAGTCTTGACGAGGGCCGGCCTGAGTTTGGAAGCAAAGTTGGAGCAGTCAGCTGCAACAACGGAACCTCTCGCGCTACATACTTAAAGTGGTAAACAAAACAGAATTTTTATATTTTGTTTCGTTCTTTACTATTTCCCTGCGTTCTTTACTGCGAAACTAAATTATCTTCACGGATTATTAAGATGCTGCAACGGTAATGGAGCGCTCAGAAAATATATATTCATGATTTGAACACTTATTATTTGATGATTACTCAAAATATTATATTTGATGATTACACAAAAGAATATACTTGATGATTTCTCAAAAGAATGTGTGATTATCTCAAAATAATATATTTGATTATTACTCAAAATAATATGTATGATGACTACTCAAAAGTATTCATGGGCTTGACCATCACGAATTAAATAGAATGCAATCACTAAAAAAAACGGACATTGATGTCAAAGTCAATTTTATGTTAGAAGCAAAGCGGCTACATTAAACCATGATTTCCTACAGTGCAACACCCTCTATACTCTCTTTGGCACCACACCCGACAACACCCGACAACACCCGCCACACCCACCACACCCGTCACACCCGCTACACCCGCCACACCCACCACACCCGCCACACCCGCCACACCCGCCACACCCGCTACACCCGCCACACCCAACGCACCCGCCAAACCCGCTCCACCCTCCTCACCCGCTCCACCCGCTCCACCCGCTCCACCCGCTCCACCCGCTACACCCGCTACACCCGCTACACCCGCTACACCCGCCACACCCGCTACACCCGTCACACCCATCACACCCGTCATACCCGCGACACCGGCCACACCCACCATACCCGTCATACCCGCCACACCCGCCACACCCGCCATATCCATCACACCCGTCGCACTGGCCACGCCGGTCCCACTTGCCATACCCTTCACACACGCCACACCTGCCCTACCCGTCACACCCGCAAAACTCGTCACACACACCCTCCCCCAACCGCCACACCTGCTACACCCGCCATACCCGTCACATCCTTCGTACCGGCCACGCCCGTCACACCCGCCATACCCGTCACACACGCTACACCTGCCCCACCCGTCACACCCGCCAAACCCGTCACACCCGGCATCCCCGTCACACCCACCACACCCGCCAAACCCGCCACACAGGGCCGCGAAGCAGTTATGAACTTCACACAGCCTAACATTTCCCTCTTATCGCCCGCTTTATGGCGAAATTATACGCTAGAGTGAGCTAACATCGGCCGACCGCTGTACTCTTGCTAGACTTGGGGTGAGGGGACGGCTGGGGGTCCCAGCTCCTCTCAAGGGCTAGGACTCAGGAGTACATTGAGACTTGAGATACTCAATGGCGCGGTTCCATGAACCTATACTCTTGAATGCTATGGAACATACGAGTGAATAACAGACGCGAGATGCTCAATTACTGCTCCTCCTCCTCCTCCTCTCAAAGGCTAGAACTCAGGACTGTATAACAGACTTAAAAATAACTCAGTGTGTGGGTCCCAACATCACTCAAATGCTAGGAAACAAGAGTTAGGACATTTCGAAATAAATTGACTGGGCCTCAACGCATTTTAAATTTGATGATGAAACAATTTTAAAAAGATTGGACCTCTGGAAGACTGGGTACTGGGCTTCAGACCTCTGGAAGACTGGGTACTGGGCTTCAGACCTCTGGAAGACTGGGTACTGGGCTTCCGACCTCTGGAAGACTGGGTTCTGGGCTTCAGACCTCTGGAAGACTGGGTACTGGGCTTCAGACCTCTGGAAGACTGGGTACTGGGCTTCAGACCTCTGGAAGACTGGGTCTGGACTTGAAACCTCTGGAAGACTGGGTCTGGGCTTCAGACCTCTGGACAGAAACAGTGGTGGAGGAGGGGTGTGGTTTCAGGTAATGAGTAAAGATTGGACCTCTGGAAGACTAGGTACTGGGCTTCAGGTAATGAGACACAAAGACCGAACCGATTTATCTAAAGCCACGACCAATGATACTCAGGTCCATCTCAGCCTCGTTGCTGGGACCCCCAATGCTCAGTTGCTAGGACCCTAGAATGATGGAATGGGGACCCCCAATGCTCAGTTGCTAGGACCCTAGAATGATGGAATGGGGACCCCCAAAGCTCCGTTGCTAGGACCCTGGATTACGGAATGAGGATACAAAAAGCTCAGTTGCTAAAATTGAGGAATGATGCAATTAGGTTTCCTCAAAGCTCAGTTTCTAGGGTTCTGAAATGTTGAAGTTAAGAGTTCTTAAAGTTCAGTTGCTAGGATACTAGAATGGAGTGAAGACTCCTCAAGGGTCAGCTGCTAGGATACTGGAATGGAGTGAAGACTCCTGATCCTGGAATATAGTGATGATTTCTTACGGCTCAGTGGCTAGGGTCCTGGAATATAGTGAAGATTCCTCACGGTTCAGTTGTTAGGATCCTGGAATGGAATGAAGTGTCCTCGAGGCTCAGTTGCTAGGATCCTGGAATGGAATGAAGTGTTCTCGAGACTCAGTTGCTAGGATCCTGTAATGGAATGAAGTGTTCTCGAGACTCAGTTGCTAGGATCCTGGAATGGAATGAAGTCTCCTCAAGTATTAGTTGCTGGAATCCTGGAAGGGAATGAAGATCCCCAAATGCTAACAACTGTCTCAAGTTTCATCAATGACAATCACTCCCATAACAGTGCTGCATGTGTGAGCAGACAAATTTTCGTTTGCACATTCCTGACGCTTCCTCTCATTTACTGCTAATCGTATTTGCCTACCTATAATAATAATCCGTTCAAGCCATCCTAATTTCACATCTTTCACTTGCCCAAAACTTGAAAACCACCATTTGAAAAAAAATAACTAATTTTATTGCCAATATATCTAAATCATTTATTCAAATCACAGAGTGTGATCAAACAAAACAACTTCATTTTAAATATTTTCACAAGTTAATAACTATATAAAAGAGGTATAACATCTGGCTATCGAGGAAATTAAGGGCATGTCCTAATTGCTGCTGAGTGAGCACATACGATTTGCTATACAACTTTATTCTATTGAAAGGCCCACAACCACTGTTTTGAATTACCACAAGTTTGTGTGAGTGCTTAGTACTATTCCTAAGGCCTAAGTTTATGTGAGTGCTTAGTACTATTCCTAAGGCCTAAGTTTATGTGAGTGCTTAGTACTATTCCTAAGGCCTAAGTTTATGTGAGTGCTTAGTACTATTCCTAAGGCCTAAGTTTATGTGAGTGCTTAGTACTATTCCTAAGGCCTAAGTTTATGTGAGTGCTTAGTACTATTCCTAAGGCCTAAGTTTATGTGAGTGCTTAGTACTATTCCTAAGGCCTGAGTTTATGTGAGTGCTTAGTACTATTCCTAAGGCCTAAGTTTATGTGAGTGCTTAGCACTATTCCTAAGGCCTAAGTTTATGTGAGTGCTTAGTACTATTCCTAAGGCCTAAGTTTATGTGAGTGCTTAGTACTATTCCTAAGGCCCAAGTTTATGTGAGTGCTTAGTACTATTCCTAAGGCCTAAGTTTATGTGAGTGCTTAGCACTATTCCTAAGGCCTAGTAGACCAAGAAGAATTTATCAGGCCTTCCTCTGTATAGGAATCTGCCCACTGCCCGCCGCAACATTTGCTCCAGCCTCCTCCCGCTTTGTCAGACTTGCTGCTCCTCCTCCAGATGTATCCCTTGATCCTGATCATGATCCTGATCACTGCGGCTAATGTAGGACCGCTCAACTCAAGCCCAAGGAAGAACGAAGAGGCCACCTCACCCCCGCCGATTTTTGCATCCTTTGGGGAAAAGTATTGTCTTGTACTGCTACCACAGCTGATAAACAAGTCCGCTACTTCGAAAACGTTTTATTTCCTGATTTCAATGTTATTTTCATAAAACAAGAATGTGATAGCATGCATACGTGTCGGTTCACTTTCATGAAGGCTTGTCTTATTAGCAACATGTGGATAGCTTTATCCGAACCCACAAAACGAGTCTGTGAGAGCCTGTGAACAGTACTGTTAGGAGTAGGATCTCTGCAGGAGCGAGGCAACGCACCTTTGAGCATGGCACTGTCATACGATACAGCTCCAGTGCCTAGCGACCAGCCTAGCCTAAAGTGATTTAGACAAAATACTGTTAAAGGCTATTGAAGTACATCGTTTGTGGCCAGTCCTAGCCAAGGAGGAGGAGGAGTGCTGAGAATCCTGTCATTCAAGCGAACACTGTGAGAACCGTCGCGGGGTCCTTCTAACCAAATGTTGCCCCTCCTGCACATCGTCATCGAGCATAACTAACGACGTCCTTAGAAGCTGGTAACCAGAGCACGGTACGACAGATGACTCAATTGGCCCAGCTGTGGCTCATTTGAGACCATTAAGAACGTAAATGGTTCGGTCACGTGCATTTTTGATGTTGGGGGTTGGTTTTGCAATCCAGACCAGATTGCTTTGATAGTGCCTTTCTGGCGTAATAAAGTTATTTTGTTATTGCTGTTGTTATTAGTAATATTTGGACGAGGCTTTGTCGACAGGGAACGGAGCACATTTGATGGCCTCGATAGCTGTTTTGTTAGGCAGTGCTGTAATGAGAATATTTAGTGGCTTGCATTTGACAGCATTGTAGATTTGGCACATGAACGGGTTCAAAATACAGGACTTTTTTTCTATAACACCAATGTAGATCAAAGTCAATATGATGTTCATTTCAATTAGTAATTCTTGATGTTCGATTCAAATCAGGATATTGAAGAATTTATGCCTTGTTTATAACAACAGTGTTTAAAAATACATGTATTGCGAGCTCTTGACAATACATAATGAGACAACTCTTCAATCTTTGGCATCATCATTTTTTGCCCTGGATCGTGTTGAACTTCAACTCATCGGCACAACACTATTCCCAAGCCAGGTGATGCCTTCGCTTTACATGTGCATATTCAACCACTGACGTTGTCAAACATTCCTATTTATTGTGCACTGTTATGTCAATAAAAGAGTACGTCAGTATAAAAGAGCACGTCAGTATAAAGGAGTACGTCAGTAACACCGGGACAAATTATTATCATTCCAAGTAACGGTCATAAAATCTGCCCCAACCGTGTGAATAAATATGAGTTTTTTCTGCACAAACTGTACGGCGTTCTTGGTATCAACCATAACTAGATTCATGTATATGCACAATACGCAAGGACTTAAAACGCCAGAGGTACAAATTTGGACAACAAGTAGAAACATCTAAAATAAACAGTTGTTCATGATTACCAATAAACTTTAAACAACCCTGGTTTTCGAATATTGGGGTAGCACGTTATAATTTACAACCCAAGTTGATAATGATATTTATCTTTTAAATTTGGCAACATCGGCTTGTATGGAGATCATGCCATGCATCAGTTCACTGCGTGGCATAGCGTAGCCAACATGGCTCGTTTGCAAATGAAGATATAGCGTAGACAACATGACCCGTTTTTCAAATGAAGATATAGCGTAGACAACATGGCCCGTTTGTCAAATGAGATATAGCGTAGACAACATGTCTCGTTTGTCCAATGAATATATAGCGTAGACAACATGGCTTGTTTGTCAAAGGAAGATATAGCGTAGACAACATGTCTCGTTTGTCCATTGAAGATATAGTGTAGACAACATGGCTTATTTGTCAGATGAAAATATAGCGTAGACAACATGACCCGTTTGTCAAATGAAGATATAGCGTAGAAAACATAGCCCGTTTGTCAAATGAAGATATAGCGTAGAAAACATGGCCCGTTTGTCAAATGAAGATATAGCGTAGACAACATGACCCGTTTGTCAAATGAAGGTATAGCGGAGACAGCATGTCTCGTTTGTCCAATGAAGATATAGCGGGGACAACATGGCTCGTTTGTCAAATGAAGATATAGCGTGGACAACATGTCTCGTTTGTCCAATGAAGATATAGCGTGGACAACATGACTCGTTTGTAAAATGAAGATATAGCGTGGACAACATAGCTCGTTTGTCAAATGAAGATATAGCGTGGACAACATGACTCGTTTGTCAAATGAAGATATAGCGTGGACAACATGTCTCGTTTGTACAATGAATATATAGCGTAGACAACATGGCTTGTTTGTCAAAGGAAGATATAGCGTAGACAACATGTCTCGTTTGTCCAATGAAGAAATAGTGTAGACAACATGGCTTATTTGTCAAATGAAAATATAGCGTAGACAACATGACCCGTTTGTCAAATGAAGATATAGCGTAGAAAACATGGCCCGTTGTCAAATGAAGGTATAGCGTAGAAAACATGGCCCGTTTGTCAAATGAAGATAAAGCGTAGACAACATGACCCGTTTGTCAAATGAAGGTATAGCGGAGACAACATGTCTCGTTTGTCCAATGAAGATATAGCGGGGACAACATGGCTCGTTAGTCAAATGAAGATATAGCGTAGACAACATGACCCGTTTGTCAAATGAAGATATAGCGTCGACAACATGGCCCGTTTGTCAAATGAAGATATAGCGGAGACAACATGTCTCGTTTGTCCAATGAAGATATAGCGGGACAACATGGCTCGTTTGTCAAATGAAGATATAGCGTGGACAACATGTCTCGTTTGTCCAATGAAGATATAGCGTGGACAACATGACTCGTTTGTCCAATGAAGATATGGCGTGGACAACATAGCTCGTTTGTCAAATGCAGATATAGCGTGGACAACATGACTCGTTTGTCAAATGAAGATATAGTGTGGACAACATGTCTCGTTTGTCAAATGAAGATATAGCGTAGACAACATGGCTCGTTTGTCAAATGAAGATATGGCTGAGGAAATGTGACTGTGTATATAAACAGTAGGATCCACCTCACTTCCTTAGTTGAACGTGTGTCGGTGCAGAACCCTTTCTGGAACGGGTCACAACCAAAAGCTATGAAAGTCAATTTAAAGTACATTTACATATCCACTTTTTTTGGAAGACATTGAATGAAACTTTCTGACGTAGGATATTTCTTCATAGAATACAGTCTGCGTTCCTGGTTCCGATTACCCGCCTGCAAAGTATAAGAAAATAGAAGATGCGGTGGTATAAGGTGGTCTGTTAGAGGCCCATACATATAAAATATAATAACCAACAATCTTTGTTCATACATAAATATTATGGTATTCTTTTTGAAGAGAAAATCAATATAAAATTTGCATTATAAATCATAAATACGTTTAATGATAAGCTACGAGCTTCAAATCAAATTAGGTAAACTAATATACTTCATCATATTGTGTAACTGAGTCAATGGGACCTTTCATCTTATATGATGGCTGAACCACGACTCTTTCCGATACATCTCACTTCCATAGTCGTATCAAAGTATGTTTAATATACACTACAAATAAGCACATGTCCTGATGACATGAGGAGTTGCGATCAGGAACTGATTTTTTGTATAAAACAGTCGGTGCGAGTTCTTCATTCAGATTGACAGCCTAATTCAAAGCCTAATACACTGGGTATTACAATATGTGTGGATGTTGGTGGGCCCATGTGTGTTAGAGCCACTGCCGCACATGCCTGCATGCGACGAGCCGGGCATCTGTGAAGCTTGGGTTTCCTAGGAGAGTCATCCATCTTCCATCTCTCGAATGATGACATGAGAGTCGTTTCACAATATTTATCTGACGATGTAATTGTCGCTCTTGTAGGTTCGTCAAAAAACGTGAAATGAAATCAAATTTTACATCAATGGGTTTAACGGTAAAAAGTAGAAGTAAGAAATGCTTTGTTGTAACTGAATGTTGAGATCTACCGTTATCAATTTTGGAAATGTGGCGCCGCAAAATAATTTTAGAAATCTCTTGGCTTCTTGAAGCATTTGCAACCCATACGTAAATATGTGTATCCAGTTAGATGTTAATGTGTGAAGCAGAATGTATAATATTAACGAACGAAGCTATGATAATTTTCCTGCTGATACATTCATCTATGCATTGATATTTCCATAAATACGCTTGCACATGATGTGCATTGACATACATGCATACACAACTATAAGCTTATACAATCATATATGGATACGAACATACGTATGTCAATATTTTATATATATA